>OX596006.1:21073177-21133177 GCA_951394115.2 Drosophila phalerata
GTATAATCCATCATATTATTTAATGTAAAATATTTATAATTCTGTTGTTATTGGATCAGGGGAAGGGATCTGACTTTATAGGTCTATTGGCTGAGGGTTTATTAGCTTTGTCTAATAGTTCCAACTGCTAACAGTTTGTTCTACTTATATTCGAGTTAGGTTCCCATAAGATGCACCACAAATACGTACAGGATAACCCGAAAACTGAACCAGCGAAGGTAAAGCGAGAGCGATTATATGGTCGAGTCAAAATGTTATTATAACGTTACTGAAGGCTAATTTTTGTAAGGATTAGCTTAACCCTGGTGTCTAATGTGCCGAATGTGTTGTCATGGAAATAGCCTATACTAATATTGCAAATACAAAAAAAATTGTTTATCTTTTTTGTAAGTAACGTTATGATAACTGTGACCGTGACCATCTAATGTCTATATTTGCGTATACTCACAACTTTTTGCTTCTCGCTTCGCTGCTCGTTATTTTACTTAACTTTACCGTTAAACGCCTTGCTAAGCTTTTTCATTATTTGTTCATTCGCTTTTATGCCAAAATTTCAATCTATGTTATCTTAAAAAAATATCACTGTTAAAACACATTTCTAAGAGATTTTCAATTCGCTTGTAGTTTTGATTAATTCAAAGCTATGGTGCATTATGTATGTAGTCGCTTTGTAGGGCATTTGCAATTCGGTTCGTTGACCTATCGAGGTCATTTAATATTTATGCGCGTCTAATAAAGATGACATGTTATGGGAAATGAGTCGGGGTCGAAATTGGAACCATAGTAAAAATGTTGCACAAATTGCTTGGATGCAGTCATGCAGAAGTTGTTCGCTATGAAACAGCTCTGTGAATTGGATATTTCTGGTTTATGCACCAGATTATTGATGGGTATGGGTCATAACCGTAGGAATATATCGCTGTTCGGTCATATATCAGATTTCGCAGAGCTTAATTTAATCAATCTCAATTTCAATTTCAATTTAATTCCGAACGATACGTTTGGGTTTTGGAGAGAAGAAGAAAGTCACTTTTAAGCCACTAAAACTTTGGGTTCCCCATAAATATTTATGGAATGGAATTGCGCTCGGCTAATTTTACAGCTGTGAGAGCCAAAAACCACAACGAATTCCAATGAAGTTCTGTGGTAACTTTAATTGCCAATGGGCCCGCCTCACAAGCCCTAAAAATCTGCTAACAATAACCGTAGACCAGAGGTTTTAACTGTCAGTTAATTGGCTAATTTGTCGACACGACAACTAAGTCCCCGTCCCCAATCCCAACTCAATTTCAATTCCATATCCCAGTGGATATGTTACGCGGTTGTACTCTATTTAAAGTGTCCCAAATGGACAATCTCCGCTGCATTTGTCAGTTTTGCAATTAATTAAACAACTTCTCACCGAATTAAAACTTATTCACTTAGGCGAGAAAATGTGTCTCCAGTGTCAAGTAATTTAAATATAAGTTTGAATAATTTAAGCCTTAGATTTTTACAGGCACTACAAATAAAACTAGTTTATCATGTAGCTGAAATAGGATTAATTGCAATCGTTGGTCGAAAGTCAAGTTTTAGTATAAAAAACCTTTTTGTTTTACCATATCTCAGCCAATCCGACAGAAATACACCTTAATCCAAGTCAAGTCAGTATTAAACTGCAATATCTAATTGTAAGCCAGCAAGGATTATATTTCATTTGCCGTATCTTTGAAAACTTAAGCGATTAAGTTAATTGATTAATAAAATAAGATTATGATTTGCTAATTCGCTTTTTGTCTCCAGCTTTCCTCTTTCTCTTTCCACGAGCATGAGAATTTGGTTTTTTATACCCTGAGCTCATTGAAATTGGGCAAAAAAGGGTATAATGCATTTGGCAGAATGTATGTAACAGGCAGAAGGAGCGTGGCAGACCCCCAAAAGTATATATATTCTTGATCAGGAACAACAGCCGAGTCGATTGAGACATGTCCGTCTGTCTGTCCGTCTGTCTGTCTGTCCGTCTGTTTGAACGCGTCGATCTCAGAAACCATAAGAGCTAGAGACTTCAAACTTGGAATGTAGGTTCCTGGATACCGTACGCAGATCAAGTTTGTTTTTATTTTTGGATCGGACAACTATATCATATAGCTGCCATAGGAACGATACATCGAAAATGAAGTTTTAGTATGAAAAGCTTCTTCGACTTTTGATATATCTCAACCAATCTCACACGATATACGTTTGGGGTGGTATTATACATCCTGACCAAATTTTGTAAAAGTCGGCCCACTATATGATATAGCTGTCATAGAGACGCTCTGCCGAAAATCAAGTTTTAGTATGAAAAAGTTTTTGTTTTTTGAGATATCGTAACCAAACTAATAGAATATGCATCTGGGCTGGTATTATACATCCTGACCAAATTTGGTTCAAATCGGTCCACTATATCATATAGCTGCAATAGAGACGCTCAATTGAAAAGTAAGTCTTAGTATGAAAAAAATAGGCGAGCAAAGCGAGCAGGGGGTGGAGCCCCCATGTTTAAAGTAGAAATTTAAATACTTCTGCCTTGGTGCCAAAAGCAATCAAAATTTAATGTAGGTTTGGTTAAGCATGACGAAAAGTTCGTAATTATTATTTTTATATGTAACACACTCATAATAAGTCAGTTAGTCAACGTTTTAGATTCGCCCAAAATGCAGTAACATATTCAGCAAATATATTGAATCACTGGGACTGATCCCAATTCCAAATTTGCATTTGCAGATGGACACGCATGAGCATGGCGGAAAGTTTTCAAAGGATATGGCTCGGCTCGAGTGCAACAGCGACACGGACGTCATCAGTCCAACGGGCACCAGCAGCTCCGGCGGAGGCGGCGGCGGCGGCGGCGTCCCAGCGGATACCTCTAGCCACCATAAGCGGCATCACAAGGGCGGAAGTAGCTCTTCAGCAGCGGCATCGGCAGCGGCGGCAGCTGCGTTGGCCAATGATGATGACAATAACAGTGCGGCGCATTCGTCGGATAGCAAAAGTCCCAGTCAGCGGTAAGTTTGGTTAACCAATACACGCACATATTACATATCACACACACACACACACATACACACCGCACACATACATTCACATACGCACCTACAAACACCTGGCATAATCATTTACTTGTGTACCGTATAAACATACATGTACCTGTATGTAACTCTGAACGTTGAGCAAAGTTAAGAGCTTGACAAATAATAATTTCATGTACAACAACAACAAGTGTAAACAAAATCATTGTGAAAACAAATGCGAATTTTGGCATGCCGAATTTGAAATACCCTTCAAATGATATTATATGTAGATACAAATAACTACCGAGTCCCCAGTGCTCTTTTAAATGTCCTTAAATGTGAATAAGTGTCCCTTCTGATAAGTGAATATAGTGATAAAGTAAATCAAAGTGATACCTAACTAATTACTAAAATGAACAATATCATTTGCCACTTAAAATTATTTCATGATTGCTTTACGAAAGTTGTATGCGACTTAATCATGAAGTGTTAACACCACAAGTTGCTATTTCATAAGAGAGTCAAGGTTGTTAGCTGACAAATATACAAACCTCGACATAATCTCGATATATAAATTGGACGTTTTTAGTTTATTCACGCACTTCCGATTTATTCCAAGTTATCTTAAATTTTCAATAAAATTCGTTAACATATATACGAAAATATAAATTGAATAATAAAATAGTATTCTGTAAAAGATAATTGATTCTATAGATAATTATTATATTTATATTCCTTAAAGTCCTTCAAAATGCTTTCAATAAAAACCAAAACCTAATTTATGTTTTCGAGCAAAGTCTGACGTTATCACCAGCGAATACATATGTAAAATATTTTATTTTTAATATGATATTTCACAGTTGCTGTTGTAAATACTTCATACTGTGCTCTGCAAGGGTTTAAAGATGTTAAAATGTTGAACAAGAACAAGAAGAAGGGGATGAATAAGAAACCGTTTTATAAACCATGATTGAAATGTACAGTTCAACCCTAAACATAACCTGTCGTTAAACACAATCCGTGTATACAATCCATTTATATTCACACTCACACATACAATTTCACATCCGCAGACTTTAAGCTAACTTTAAAAAATAAATGAAAAAAGCACACATTTTTACATACACATACACACACACACACACTCACACACACTCACACAAATACTTACATATATAAAAACGTACAGCAGTAAGCGCATAATTGATTGTAAATTGTGTAGCATACTTTGTTGGGCTTCGCAGCTGCTTTTGATTTTTCTTTTCTTTTTTGTTGGTACTCGCAGTTGCTGCAGCGTATTGACATATTGACACCCATATAAATACACACTTATATATATATATATATATGCATTAATTTGTACATGTATTCGTACATGAGCTCATCGTACTATTTGGTTCAATTTCCCTTTGTTGTTGTGATATCTCTTAGTTATACCCGTTACTTATAAAAAATAAGTATAAGGGTATATTGTGTTCGTTGGAATGTATGTAACAGGCAGAAGGAGGCTTCTCCGACCACATAAAGTATATATATTCTTGATCAGCATCAATAGCCGAGTCGATATAGCCATGTGTGTCTGTCCGTCTGTCCGTCTGTCCGTCCGTGTGAGCGCCTAGATCTCAGAGACCATAAGAGATAGAGATACCAAACTTTCACTAAAAGACTTCTATATACCCCACGCAGATCAAGTTTGTTTCAAATTTAAGCCACGCCCACCTCCGCCCCCGCAAATTGCGAAAAACCGTCTAAACAAAGAAATCTCAGAGACTATAAGAGATAGAGTAACCAAATTTGGCACACAGATTTCTATATACCCAGCGCAGATTAAGTTTGTTTCAAATTTTGGCCACGCCCCCCTCCGCCCTCGCAAATCGCGAAAAGCTACCACACCCACAGTTTTTAAGATAATAGAGTTTTTCTTGTAGTCACTGATATCTATTATTATTATTTATTATCCCACTGAATCGCAACACGATCGGACAAGTAGAACAGCAGTTATTGTCTGAAAATGATTCTTTAAGCAATCATGGCAATACATGCCCCCTAGAGTATGCAATAGATTTTGTATTGTTCGAAAATTTTCTTTTAAGTACTTTTATATGTAGTGAAATAAGTAACGGGTATCCTATAGTCGGGATCTCGACTATAGCCTTTCCCACTTGTTTTTTGCTTTGATTTGGTTTTTTGTCGCCACCATGTGACAAACGCATCATTGTATGCATTCGTATTTACCATCACAATCGGAATATATATGTATGTGTGCAATAGAAAAGAGCAATCAGAATTCTGTCATAAACCAGTTAAGTCAACAGCAATTAGCGAACCATTATGTTGTTAATGGGTCGGGTAAGTGCTATTGACTGCATCCGTCTGTCAACTATTATTTTGAAATTTATGGGTGCAATATTTAGTAAGGAAGCATTCGGACTTCATTCTCAGGTATTTAGGTTATTCAGCATTTATAAGAGGGGATTAAAAGGGATAACCAATAAGTCAGGACGAAAGCTTACACAGAGAACTAATGAAACTAACATACACTGCTCAACGAAGCTAAGTCTTTATAGATGGTCGTAACCGCCGGACCGAACAGTTACCAAAATTGTAGTGGTTTGCAGCCTTGATAAATAGAAAGGTCTACAGAATACTAGGTTCAATTTCAGATACTTAGAAAATTTATCAAGCTATTTCACTTGTTTGAATAAACACAGTTTCATTCTCATTAAAAAGCTAACATCAGAAAGTGAAACTCATAGCAGTAGCATAGCATATCCGTTAGAATTAAAGGCAAATTGAGAAACAAAAACGATATTCAGATTAGAAAAAAAAGCAAGTTAAGTACTGAGCTGCTTTAGAATACGAGTAGATGCTTAACCAGATTTCTTTATGTACACTAGTAGTTGGAAGTGTGTCTCTTATTTGTGGTGACAAAATGATTATTTAGATCGAAGTTGGAATTGTGTGTTGAGAGTTGGTTCAGTGCTTTTCATTAATTAACCAAGTGGCTGAGCCTCTTATGGTACTATAGCCAACTCGATGTCCATGGAGACCGTTTCACCAGTTACGAGTAAGCCAGTAACGAGTGGTTTGTGGACAGTCCCCCTCAACATTTTGGTGGCAATTGTGGGCAACTTTACGAGCCTCTGTGAAATGCTTCTACAAATCCTAATCGAAATGGGTTAAGTTAAGTGAATTATGCCAATGAAATGCGCTGACAGAGATATTGGCCAAAATGTGTAAGCCAAAATGCGTTGGATAGCAACAGAATTTAGCTTATTGGCTGATTGGGTTAAGGACTTCTTTCGTTTTTTTCTGTTCGGTGGCTTAACGTGTATGTACACTAATGCTGAACCTAAAAAGATTAAAAGAAAACCACAAAAATTCGGCAGACCGAAGCGAAGAATATCCTCGCAGAGTAAAATTGGTTAAATTAAAAGTATTACGAAAGTTATAGTGAATGGTTTTTTAAATCCAACTGAGACCTTTTCAGTTTGAGAATAGTTGGAAATATGGGGATAATACCAAATAATATATATAGATCAAGGCTGCATACCGGTTCTGAACCGAACCTCTTAGAGCAGCCTGAAGCGGATTATGAATCGAACCCTTACAATTATTTACTTTGTGAACCCGAACCGCTTTCTAAAATAAAAGGCTGGTTGCGAAAAAAAAAAAATACCTAAATTGTATTGTTTTCTAAAATTACGCAATTAATTGAGACTTCAGATTACAATAAGTCATATTTAAATCTCAAATAAATTTAAATTATCATCATTTCCTTATTTGATTTCCTTAAAAAAAAAATGATTAGATCAAAATGTAGAGAAAAATGTATAATAATAAAAATATTTTTTTATGAAATTGAACTAAGGCTCGAACCCAAACTTGGGTTCAGGGGTATATAAGCCGATTCGCGAACCGAACCGATGTCTTGCTCTACAAAATTTTGGAGGTTTGCAGCCTTGATATAGATATATTTTTTTAATGATTTTATATTTTCAATAAAAATTTGTTTTAATTAGAATGTAGCGAGTTATGTGACTTGTCCGTTTCTATGATATTCATATGTTTATACGTATCGCTCATGTACACGAAGAGTGACATATTTCAAAAAATGGCATTTCGAAATAAAAGCGTTTAAAGTTTTCACTTGCCGTATGGCTGCATGCAAAGCGCTCGTACATAAACTCTTCTCACGCTGTGTGCTAGGATAATGAAATTTTGACACAACATAGATAATTATATAACTCGAAGTTCGTGCTATTGACTTATGCAACTCTTCATGTAAATGAGCGATATATGTAATCTAAAAGTTATATAATTAGGTCGGGATTGGACTATTGTGAAACAATTCTGGAATAAAATATTAGCCGATTCGTCTGTTTTTATGTACTAAGATTCTTAAGAATCGATACAATTCTTCTGACTTCATAACAGATACAGAATATGTAAATCCAATATCCTGGATATATCTGCATATATTATTTTTTTTAAGATATTTTAATACTTTTTTAAAATTGTAATGTTAGGTTAGGCTCTTTAAGCTGACAAGTTAAGTTTGAGCACTGCAAGGGTATACCTGGCTACCAAGATAATCTCTCATATACATACATATGTAACATTTTTATTAGGCATTGTCATTTTCGGTGTACACGTATATAATTTTGTATTATACCTATTTACCCATTGGAAGATCGGCCAACTCATCGCTGACCAGTGGTCAAAGTAACAACTGCAACTGCACGCATACGAATAGTTTAAGATTGTACACAGAGAGGGATAGACTTATATTATCGCCAGCACAACAACAAGAGCAACAACAACAGCAACAACAACAGCCTGCCCGCCAGCGTCGTAAGGTGCGAATGCATACGAATAGTCCGTCCTCCGATTGCAGTTCGTACTCATTGAAGGTGGGCAACAGGGGCGGAGTGGGGGGCGGCGTGGGCGGAGTGGGGGGCAGGCTAATAAATTCGGCGAGCTGTACGCAGGTGAAGACGCTATCCTCGTTCATCAGTGAGCATCCCGAGGAGCTATTGAGCATTTCAAGCAGTAATACCAACAATGGCAGTCACAACAACAACAACAACAACACCAACGGAAACAACAACAACAACGGCAACGGAAATAATCAAACAACCAAATGGAAAAGCTTGAGAGCTGTTATGGCATATTACTGTTCATTGCGTCGGATTAAGAGGAACGGTGCTTTTACACTTTAAGAGTACAATCAAGCTAATCTAATTTAATCTAAAATTAAATCTAACTTATCGAAGCAAGCAACTATCTAACGTTATGATTGCTAATCGTACTACTAATTTCTTGCATTATGTGTGTGTGTGTGTGTGTGTCATAACTCCATTTTATAGCAAATATATATTTTTTAAATATCTCAACCTTAAAAATAAGTCCAGTCCTTAGCTCCCAATCAAAAACTCCAATCAATCCAACTCATTCCTTGAAAAAATAAACAGTAGTCAGTTCTCCTTAATTGCCTACTAAATCTACTAACCCGTAAGCAATACCAAACAGTTTGTAGTGTGTGTAATATCCCTTTAATCCACTTTCTGCCTCCTCTCTCTCTCTCTCTCTCTCTCTCTCTGTCTTTTTAGACAAATATCCCTTCCAGATATATATGTGTTGTCCACTCTGATGTATGCCACACATAGAACACTTTTCACTGTGTCTAACACTTAATGTGCAAATCGAATGCAGACCACTCTCTCTCTCTATTTTTCTCCCAAACACACGCTCTCTCTCTCTTCTTCTCTATCACATATTGTCCAACTGCTTATATAAGGCTCATCTGCTCACTCGCTAGCTAGAACGCTCTTCTTTTCTCTCTCTCTCTCTCTTTCGGTCTCTTTGTCGTAAGAGAAACGCTTCGTCACTCTCTCTTTCTCCCATTCACACAGTCCTTCTTGACAGTGACTTTTTTAATATCGTTATAGGGTGTCTTTTCAGTTTCTTCTTCTAGGCATTCAGCAATTCTTCCGCAGATTTGTGCATATGCGAAGAACTACTATGTTTAAAGATTTGCGTGTTCTTTCTCTTCTTCTTATCGTCTTCTCTTGCTGTCTCTTCTTTGGTCGAATCTTGAACACTAAAAGGGAACGATACTATATATTATTAAAAAACTCCAATTTAAAAACAGTTTTGTAATACATTGTCGATAAAATTAAACATGAAACATAAAAAAATTGTTTTTTTTTTATATAATTTTGTGTAGTCTAGAATCTAGAATGTCAACTCCATTTATTAGGTTATGATCTAAATTTGTTTTGGTTGTTGACTATTTGAATTTTCCAAACCAAATTCGAATATTTTTGCAATGCTATTCCCCTTACATAAATAACAAATAAAATAATAAACTTTTTTAAAGAAATTTGTTTCTACAATAATGTAAGTTTTGGAAAATCAGCTATTTTATTTTTACTAACAAAATGATAATAATATAGAAAACCAAGTTATTCATGATAAAAGTATTTCATCTTTGTTTTCTAAATATGTATGCCTTGTAGCTCCTACCTTTTCAACTCCAAAGTGATCAGTGAGTGAATAAATGAGTCAGGGCAAAGAATTATTTACTGATAGCTTTTTTCGTATTATTCTGACATTTTTTTCTCCTCATTCATCCAAGAACAGTGTCGTGTGCTACTTTTCATTTAATTTTTGGCAAGAGGGCAACTTAAAAACTTTTCAAACTGTGCCAAAGTGCAGTTGTACACACACACACACACACACACACATACACAGACATACACACACAGACACACACATACACAACTCTGAACTGAAATGAAAAATCTCAGCCAATGTTAAAGTGGCATTTGTGAATGTGTGTGTGTGTGTGTGTGTGTATGTTGAGAGAATCGATATGTTTAAGTTGCCTACTGCATTGTAGGCTAACTTTTGACACACATACACACACACACACATACACGCACACATGGGCAAAGTTGAAGTATATGTGTCTATGCATATGCTACAATACTTTGGCATTGTGCATGCCAAATGAGAAATTGCCTTCTGAATGACAACTTACAAAGAATTTGAATTTAGAAAATTGCAAATTTATGTAGACCCCAACAGCACAGCAACATAGACACACACACACATAGACACACACACACATAGACACACACACACATAGACACACACTATGAGCAGGTTGAGGGGGTCTTCGTTGAGGATCTTGAGGTGGTCTTATCCTCGTCTCGACCCCTTTTGAATAAAATTATGCACTGTCAACTTTGGTAACTGCCAAAAGAGCTGAGAAACACATGAATATGCATCTCTTTCTTGCTGTTCTTCTATATGTTTCTTTCGCACCTTTTCTTTCTCTCACTATCGCTCACTCTTTCTATTTTGGGGTTTAAAACAAGAAATTCTGCAACGTCTGCATGGGACGAATATAAATTGTATCACACATTAAACAATTTAATTTAATTAACTACTCGTACATAGAAAAAAAAGATCCGATATTCTGGGATAAAATTAATCCTATTACCATAGGAATTTTCTTAAAACAAATACAATATACTTAGTTTCAAGATGCTTTTTCTCAGCAATATTTTGATTTATTTTTGTAGATCAAATATTTTAAATATATGTATTTGATAAAGTTTCAGTTCAATTTAGATCAAAAATTTAAATGTTGGCATCTTTCATTTATAAATATGTTTTTTCATAATAGTTTGACCAACTAATTTATATATTGTTTTTTTGTACAAAATTCTATAGACCGGGTCTTTCACAGTCAAGTTTGTTTCCTACTAGTTATCTAGGTATACTAGGGTGCATTTTATGAGTTGAAATATGTTGTGTTTTAAGTCATTGAATTTGTTTTACAATTGGACAATCCAAGGACAATTGTTCCTTGGATTTCACGAAGTTTTTAAAAATGTGGTCGGTACAAGAGTATTGATACCAATCCATTGTCAGGATCGGACTAAAAACACCAAATATATTCTAATTAGAACTATGTTTACTTGTCTTAAAACATCTTCGAATAATTACATAAAGTATTTTGATTTATTTAATGATATTCAATATCCGTCCCTTTCGGCATTGCACTCATTATTCTGCCCAACAGGTGGCGCTACTCATTTCTTGTGCATTCTTTGCCTCTGTTCAAAGTATTTATAAACAAGTTTGATTAGGCAATCAAAGCATTGGATCTGTTTTTTAGTTGGTTTTTAATTTTTAATGTTACAAGATTCCAAAAAATGTGTAATCAAGTTTGGCTATAGCACTGGCTACATAGGGCCTGTAGCTATATGCATATATGAAAGTTGTTTGTCAGGTTATCCTTGTTGTTCCAAGATTCTGCATTGGGCAGCCAAATGACTGGACAATTGCCCAGTTAAATCAAGTGAGCCAAAGTGCTTTTGGCCAGATCGAAATGGGGTACTTGCAACACGTTGTTCTACATTTCCGTTGGCCAACAAACTGTTGAAATTTGTTTGGTCATGTCGGCGTGACAGTCGCAAAGTGGCAGCCAACCGCGTACACTGATAAAAAAGGCTTATTTTAAGATAACTTTAAGAAAAATTAAACACAAACATACAATCAGACGTTTTCTCTTATTTTAAGAATTTTTGCTTATTGGAATTAAAGTTACTCTCACAATACTAAAAATTGTTGTCAAAAAATTTGCTCAAAGAATAAAACGGTTTTTTTATCTGTGTACCCGATGGTTGGCCATGCAACCCTATGGGGAAGAGCTGTATAGTGTTGAGGCGTTAATTGAAATCTGAAGCTTAGGAACAGCCACGACAATGCTTAAACCGACCATCATGTGTGTGAGTGTGTGTCGATGATTTGTGGTACAATAAAAAATGGTATTTAATAGGTGGAGCATACCACAATGCTTAAAACTCGTTCGGCTTCTCTGTTAAAGCCATACAAACTAACAAACTCATTTTCAATTTATATCAAATCGAAAGGACTCAACTATATGTATGTGTGAGTATGTATGAGTGTAATCTTATCGTTCAGCAAGCCTTTTTTACGCTTCATGGCACACAGCCCGCATGTGGCCCAAAACAAAAAAAAAAACAAATGGCCAAAAGCCAAGTCAACGAGCTGACCGTTAAATGAATTGCCTCGTTTCTGTGTGTGCCTGTTTATTTCTGTGGGTGTGTTGGTTTTTGTGTTTGTGCGTGTGTGCGTGCGTGTGTGTGTGCGTGTGTGTGTGTATGTGTATGTGTATGTGTTACGGAATGCGTGAAAATGGACCCTTGAGCAATGCGTGCAACATACTCGTAATAAGCGAATAACCAGAATAAAAGGAACTTCTACTTATTTAACCGAGAACTGAAGATTGAATATTGCAACCTACATGAACAATTATTGTTGAATGCCAATACCGTCATTTGATCCATACGATAATCGATTATGCTACAAAGATATTAATGTGAATTTGAGTAGTCAACTTTACTTCACATTTGATTTTGAAGCTATGTCCGAGGTTTGCAATTTCTGTATACACGTATGATCACTTAATGGGTTCTGCCACGTCTCCTTCTGCCTCTTACAAACTTTACTATTCATTATACCCGTTACTTATAAAAAATAAGTATAAGGGTATATTGTGTTCGTTGGAATGTATGTAACAGGCAGAAGGAGGCTTCTCCGACCACATAAAGTATATATATTCTTGATCAGCATCAATAGCCGAGTCGATATAGCCATGTGTGTCTGTCCGTCTGTCCGTCTGTCCGTCTGTCCGTCTGTCCGTCCGTGTGAGCGCCTAGATCTCAGAGACCATAAGAGATAGAGATACCAAACTTTCACTAAAAGACTTCTATATACCCCACGCAGATCAAGTTTGTTTCAAATTTAAGCCACGCCCACCTCCGCCCCCGCAAATTGCGAAAAACCGTCTAAACAAAGAAATCTCAGAGACTATAAGAGATAGAGTAACCAAATTTGGCACACAGATTTCTATATACCCAGCGCAGATCAAGTTTGTTTCAAATTTTGGCCACGCCCCCCTCCGCCCTCGCAAATCGCGAAAAGCTACCACACCCACAGTTTTTAAGATAATATAGTTTTTCTTGTTGTCACTGATATCTATTATTATTATTTATTATCCCACTGAATCGCAACACGATCGGACAAGTAGAACAGCAGTTATTGTCTGAAAATGATTCTTTAAGCAATCATGGCAATACATGCCCCCTAGAGTATGCAATATATTTTGTATTGTTAGAAAATTTTCTTTTAAGTACTTTTATATGTAGTGAAATAAGTAACGGGTATCCTATAGTCGGGATCTCGACTATAGCCTTTCCCACTTGTTTTTTTTTATTTTTTATTAGGAAAATTATTTTTTTTTTGATATTCATACGATTAATATACTTACAAAGTGTAGGAAAAATTTACAAAAAAATAGTCCGATATATGGAAATTGCTTATCTGCTATTATAAGGCATCATTTATGATATAATTCAATAAAATCGATGGTGAAACGATATTGTTTATATATCTCAACCAATCTAGCAGATTATATATTGTATATTTTCTATTGTTTTATACGTCCTGTCCAAGTATGTTTGAAATCGGATAACTTTACCATATAGCTACTATCGGAATCGTGATTAACCCTTAAAAATAAATATAAATTATCTTAATTCAAAAAATTACTGTCTTTAATTTAAACCTGTACATAAAGGAATATCAGATATATTTATAAGCTTCAAATTTTCTTAGCAATTGTTGCGAAATGCAAGCTCTTCTGTGAAAAAAGCTAAAAGAACATTTTCAATGTTTTTTTTAACTCTACCATAAAAAAAATGGCATTTACAGTTTTCGTAAATGTAAACCAAATAACACATAAAAAATTTATACAAAATATTTAAAATATTTTGCAAATTTAAAGATATTATATGGGTTCTTAAATTTATAATTTAATGTATTAAGGCTTTGGGATCAAGAAAAATATTGTAAAGCCCTCGTCGATGGATTTGAAACTATCTTGCTTGATTTTAGTTAGCATTTTTAACTTTATAGAGGCCTTTAGTGCCATTGTCTGTCATTTTCTCTCTCTCTGTCTCTCGCGAACTTAAACTTTGTCTATTTTGAAACATAACAGCATCTGACTATCGCTTACACTCTCACTCTCTCTACATCTCTCTCTACTCGTATATATCTTTGGGTATGACAATCTATGTATCTTTCTTAGTTATATGTACTTGTTTAAAGAGAAAAACATACATCTAAATAAGCAAAGATAAAAAAAAGAACAATAATAATAACAAGATCAACAACACCAACCGATGCTTTAAAAACAAATAAAAGAAAATTTAAAAACTCGTTTAGGAAATCGCGTATCGGAGATGGAGCTTCTGATCCAGATTCCGATTGGTAAGTCCCTTGCGTTGCTACCATTTTTGGTTAACTCTCACACACTCACACAGGCGCACTCACACACACACACACACACACACATACACATTCACATAGATATACATATTTACACAGCTACGCTTATTAATTATGTTGCAAATTTCAATGATCTTGATAATGATAATGATGATGATGATGATGATTATGATTATGCTGTTGATGATGATAATGATGATTGAGCTGCATCTAATTGGCATGCGTGCGCTTCTTTTTCAATTGCAATGGGCGACGAAGACATTACAAAAAAAAAACAACAGACAAACGAACACACACTTAGTACACACTTAGTTTAGAGTGGGTTAACAGCGAGGCAAACCCATATAGAATATTAGACACACACACTCAAACACTCCAAGCCCAGATATACGCATTCTCTCTCACATACTTTATGTAATCCAATAGACCACAAAATACGAGTAGTTGCCATTTCCAAATGCTTTTTAATGCAACCCCAAGTTGAGCATTTGGCAGCCACACATACCCACACATACCCACACACCCCATCACACACACGTACACTCACAAACAACACGTGTATAAAGACCATGCCACGCCTAGTTTTGGTTTTTGTTTCCATTTGGCTTTTTTTCATTCTTTTAGCTAGCCGCATTGCAAGCTGCGTTCTTCCTTTGTACCACATGACGTATGCGTTATATTTGGTAGCGTCAACAAAAATTTATCAAGAACACATTACCAAGCAAATGCTGTAAATAGTACGCAAAACCTACAAGTGTTGTACTTAGATTGCAATATAATTTATTCGTAAAAAAATAATAAAAAGTTAAATTAACACGGATCAATTAATAAAAATCGAAAGCGTTTTGTAAATCAAATCAAATAAATATTCAAAATAAAGCAAATATTATATTTGAAATGCAAAAGCACATAAACAAAACTATGTATATATGATACAAAATATAATATATATGTACTTGTATTCATATGTATATACACCATTCAATCACATATGTAGAAAGGCAGTTCAGTTTATAAGAGTTTATGTTCGCGTCTAGCAACTTGAGCAAATTCCCGACACCAACAAACATTTTTTAAATGCTTATCCTATTTCCTCAGTTCTCCTGCGCACCTAGCTTCCAGTTTTCCCCTGATCCGCATTCCATTTACACGGTAGTTTAGATGTACATATGCACATACTTTGAAATACCCTGTACCACTTGACGGTCGAGATCATGTGAATTAAAATTGGAAACTACTTACCTACTATAACCTGTTCACAATTCCTTCAAGGTCCTTTAAAAAATAAATAAAAATCGTATTATTTACAAGTATTTTTAACCATTCTTGAAAGAATAAGTGGTATGGGGTATCGTCGCGTCGATCACTCTCGACTGCACTATTTCAGTTCTCTATCAGTTGTTGTTTAGTTTAAATCCCTTGCAGTCTATTTCTCTTTATCAGACGTATTTTTGTCTGCATTCCCAGACAAATAGCTCAATTCATAAATGGGCTCCAAATCTTAATAAAACTATTTTCTAAGCAAAACTACTAAAAATCTTGTACCTTCGAAATTTTAAGATGAATTAAACTGAAATCCAAACTGCCTTCAAATATAATTTTTCCTTTTGTGTTTTTTTTTTTTGTGATTTTCTATTCTATTTGCTATGATTTTTCTGCCAATTGCTGTCATTGCATGGCCAAATATATTAATAAACTTAAGGCTTAATCTATTAAAAAAAACTATATTACTAACAACTATTTTACTTTTCATCTATCCAAATATAGAATATACTTTTGTTAATTAAATAGTAGCAATAAAATGCCATATACTAAAAGATTATACAAATTTGTGCATGCTTGATTGCCGTTAAAGTTACCGTTGTATTGTAGATGAAGAGACGCCGAATCCGAAAATGGAGACGGAGACGGAGAATGAGAAACTATGATTGTGACGGTGACTGTGACGCGACTCCCCAGCTCATCAGCCTAGAGAGGGGAGTAGCTGTCAGCTGTCAGTTGTCTCTCTGTCTCTCTCAAGACGTCTTCTTCTTTCTCGCCCTAGTCTAATCACCACCTGAACACTTATATGTTTTTAGTGCGTGCTTTCTATATGTGTGTCTGTACCGTTCCTCATTACTCGTTACCTGTTACCTGTTACTCGTTACCCGTTACCCGTTGACCGCTACCCATTGCCCGTTGCCCGTTAGACGTTAGCGTTGCCATATCGTTGCGTGCCATTTAAGTGCGTTTACGTTACGGGTTTTTGGGTTTACCGTAACCGTAACCGTTGAATGAATGTTTATTGCTCCTACCACGTATTGCGTAAGTGTTTCGTGTTGCGTAAGTTATGACTTAATAGCAAATAATAGAGCACCCTCTAGACCTAGACGTATTTAGCCGTATATCTTACCAATAATCGAACGTAACCGCACGCTTTGCATTAAACTAGCTCTTTGTTGCGTTAAACCCTCTTTCTTTTTTTCCTCTCTCTTTCTCTCTCTCTCTCTATCTATCTTTCTACCTATCTATCTATTTTTTTCACTTTCTCTATCTCTGTCGAACTATTAATGTCTCTCTGAAAATTCTTTTCCCGTAGTTGCTTGATAATTTATGTTATAACCCGCAGTAGCTATAAAATGTAGTTTAGTCTAGTATTGAACAATGTTATCGTAAATGTGTAAAGACTTGTGATCATTGAACGTGTGTATCCTCGTACAGGACACGGTCAAACCAACGCTGGATGAAACTGCGCACCACGGTACAGATATCATCGGCCATTCAGAAGAAACCACCGCTCAAGCGCGAAGACTCATTCTTGAAGCGTTTCTCAACTAGACAAATACCCGAAACACAGGTCAGTTATCCACTCATCATATTTATAACGATACCGAATCATAACCATAAGTATTATAATGATATAGGAAACTGTTGAAGACACGGGTTCAGAAAGTGCCTCTGGTGACGTCGACAAAACAGTTAAACGTAGACGACGCTATCTGCAGAAACGACGCTCCGTTGTTAATCCAGATGAAAATTTTTACTTCTATTGGTTAATGATGTTAACTATATGTGTTCTATATAATCTTTGGACCCTTATTGTGAGGCAGAGCTTTCCTGAACTGCAGGTACGTTTCAATTATCTAACAAAGGTCTACACAGTGTCCCCAACTTTATCAATCCACACCATATAAAAGATAAGCCTTTGTTATATTTTGTCGCCCTTGGTCCTGGAACGAAAACACCTTTTGTCATAATGCTTGAAGTTTGTAATTCGAGTTGATTTGCTGCCACCGTAATAATGCCTAACAACCATAATTTTTCTCAAACAATGAAGTTTATTGTATGTTTGTGTCTACTCAGCAGGATAACTTGATAAAAGGCAGCTGCAACTTCTGCTTAGATTTGATTAGACCATTTTATAAGGCCTTGATAGTTCGCTGGTTGCACAAGAAATAAGACTCTAAAGACTAGTTACCAAGAGTTTTGAAGATAAGGTCGATATTCTGCACTTATTGCTGTATAAAGTAAAAGTTTTGTAAGAAAAAAAAAATAATTTTTAATTAAATTGGTATCAGTAAATATTCTTTATAACGTGGAAGAGTAGTTTTGTAAAAAAAAAAAAAAAAAAAATTAATTTTAACTAAATTGGTATTAATATTCTTTCTAAAGTGGAATAGGACTAACAAAGAGCGATGTAACTCTTTGCATAGTAAGAGAACAGGGTATTAGTTAGTCAAGATACTTGAGGCTTCTTACCTTATTTCGTTTTTTTGCTTTCACCTCGTAATGAGTCAATTAAAAGACACGCAGTCATCTCATAAGCTAAATGGTCGGTTGGTTAGTCGGTTGTTTGTTTCTTCTTTTTAGTGGGTTGTTCCCACGACTTGGACCTGTGCAAATGTTTGTACAGGGGCCCAGTTAACTAGTGCTTATCATGAGATGAGCTGGCTAAGGGTTGCCAACAGCTACAGCTACAGCTAAAGCTACAGCTACAACAAAAGCTAGCCAATTTATATAGCTTTGGGTTTTGGCATGGCATGTGATACACTCGTCGTCGTTGACCTTTAGCCTCGTAATGTGGCACAGTTGTTGTTGTTGTTTTTTTTTTTGTAGTTATTGTAACTGTTGTTAGTCAACCTTTTTGTCAGACTGCCATTTGTGTAGGAGGCCTATACCGCATTCTTATTTCCCATTACCATTCACATTCCCGTCTCCATTCCCATCTCCTTCCCATTTTTATCCTTATTCCAAATGCCCAAATTTCCATTCTCATTTGCAATTGTGAAATGCATTGCCAAAATAATTACCCTTGACCTGAGTTAGTTAAATGTGAACCGAGAAACTAATTGAAAATCTCAACTAATTTTCCAATTTTGTACTTTTATACCTTATTACCTTTTCTATTTGGACAACTGACAGCAATCTGTGCCTACCTTTTGGCTCATCTGCGATTCAATGACAGATGTTGTATTTATTTTAGATATAATAGTTCAATTACGCACAGGCTATCTGGAACAGGGCCTTATGGTAAGTAGCCCCCTTCTATTCGTTGATATTTAAAAATAACTATATTATGATTATAAGCATACGAGTCATCCGTTGTGGACATAATTTTAGTTAAGATCACGCACACGCAACTTTTGATCCGTAATTACTAAAGTTTTGTTCAAATGAGCTTTCGAACTTCTGAAAACTAGTTTGTTGGTCAAAAAAAAATAGTTGGGAAAACAAGTTTGTACATATTTTGCCCCTGAAATTGTGACATAACGTTGTACCTGTACGCCTACAATTTGACCAGGTTACTCTAAAAAAAATGCTAATACAAATCTTAGCTAACAATGTTACTCTTTTTTTGGAATATTTTGGTTAGTATTTTTCACTATTTGAAATAATCATGGAATAATTCATTGTTAAAATTCACCTGACTTCTAGTCCTAAGAATGTAAGCTATAACGATGATATTATAAAAATAATTGTATTTGAGCTTATTTTTTAAACCGAGTTTGCCATTTTTAAGGAAACTTTCTTTAGCAAATTTTCTTGAATTATTTCAATATATTTTCATTTTATACTATAATATAATATATAATTTTTAAATATTTTAAGATATATTTTAAAACTGTTCATTGACATTCTCGAATCCAAATCACAAAATCAAGCTCACTTACGAAAAAATGGTCCAAAAAAAAAGCTATATCTAAAATATTAAGTTGATACCGGAAAAATGATTTTTGTGGCAGACAATCTAGCTAGTACACATAATAAATATATTCTAAAATTTGAGAGATTTCCAGCCGTGAGGTCTTTATGATGGTTTGAGTGAAATATTACTTATGTGGATTATATTTATGTATACTTTCAAGGTATATGATGATAAGAAGCTGGCGTGTCATTATGTGCACTCGCGCGAGTTCATCTTTGACATGATAGCTCTGATTCCACTGGATCTGCTGCAGTTGAAGATGGGAACACATCCGCTATTGCGTTTTCCGCGCTTTTTTAAAGTAAGCACAATAGAACTGATGATAACGGAATATCATTTTTGATAAATCGTTGTGTGTGTCATTGCAGGTATATCGATCTGTGAGATTTTATTACATCGTAGAGAGTAGAACAGTTTGGCCAAATTTATGGCGCGTTGTTAATCTAATTCATATCCTATTAATACTGGCGCATTGGTTCGGTTGTTTCTATTTTTTACTCTCCGAGGCGGAAGGCTTTCAGGTGAGTTCAATTTATATAAATAAATCAATTTATGAATTTTTATTTTAAACTGTCTCTGATAACATAGGGCGATTGGGTCTATCCGTATAGACCGGGAGACTATGCGACGTTGACTCGCAAATATCTGGGCAGCTTGTACTGGTCAACGTTGACTCTGACCACGATAGGAGATCTGCCCACGCCGGAGACGAATGCAGAGTGAGTATTCAAATATGTGAAGAGACTTAAGGGCTAAGGGGCGGGACGGTTTTGTTTTACATTCCATTCTCAATTGCATCCATATGTGCACAAATCGAACAACAGACCGAACTTTTCGGTGGACGGCCCAAGATCAATACCACGACGTGGCATCAAATCACGACTGCTACAGTTTGGCTCTAGTTATGGGTATGATGATAAGATCAATATTGTTATAAACTCGAAACTAATTAAATCAAATCGAATCAAATCAAATCAAATTAAATAATATCAATATCATTCAATTTGTTGGGGGCTGTCCACCAGTTCGATAAATTCAACCCTGAATCTTTTTGGGTGAACTGTTGCAATCATAAAAATTTTGGCTCCCACTCTATAAAACCGAATATTAAAGTTTTCAAAGTTTTCGAAAGCGAGTGACAGCCTTTAACAACTTCAATGATATTTTTATTTAATTCTTCAATACTTAAAAATAATTTCGAATTGAAACAATCACTAAATGGGTTGAAATGTGCTTTCGAAAACTTTGATTGATCGAGCGAGAGACAGAGACAGAGCAGAAGCAAGAAAATTCATTGTCCGCAAAGTTAAAACCTTAGCTAGATGATCGAAAAGCTTTCCCTCAAACACGAAAAATTAAACTATCGTTATACTCGCCTAGCCAAAATCACTGTCTCTCCCTCCATATAAATATCAGAACCTTTGTTTTTGCAGCCATCTTATTTGATTTTCTTTGTCTTCTTTCGCCCCAAAAGGTATATTTTTACAATCGTTAGCTATTTGATTGGCGTTTTTATCTTTGCAACAATTGTGGGCCAAGTGGGAAATGTGATAACCAATCGAAATGCAAATCGTTTGGAGTTCGAGCGTTTACTTGATGGCGCCAAGACCTATATGAGACATCATAAGGTGAGTGTACTATATAAAGCAGAGATCCAATATAACCATCAACACTTAATTATTTTCAAAACATTGCTGATGTCAAAACGAAATAGAAATAGAAATAAAATCGGCCCAGTTTTCCACTCCATCGTACTAAATAACCGAATTAAATGGAGATCGAAAGTATTTAGTCATTCATTTTGCATGTGATTATATATTATTTTTATGCTCGTTACTTACAAAATAAGTTAAAGGGTATATTTTTTTTTATTTATAAGTTAACATTAAAAATTAATAAATTAATTAATTTCCAAAGAATAAACATAAGTTCCTGTTGAGAACATTATGTTTTTGGCATGAGCTTTTATAGCAAAAAAATCTGATTTTATAATTATTATTTTCTTGTTTTAATTCAATACATGTGAGAAAGGCTATAGTGGGAATCCCGACCATAGGATACCCGTTACTTATTTCAATATAAATAAAAGTACTTTAAAGAAATTACTGGTACACTGATAAAAAAAATGTTCTAAAATCAAGATTTTGGTCTCAAAACAAAGATTTTTGGTCTAAAAAATGGGTCGAGAACATAAAATTCTTAATTTTTGAGAACACATCTTGGTATTAAGAACAATTAAAATAAAAACAAGTTCTTATTTTAAGAATAAATGTTCTTGAATTTAAAATCAAAAAATAAAAACATTAAAAAATATATATATTTATATTTATAATTAAAAAAAAATTTTTTTTTTTTTCTTTATATTTATTTTACTTTGTCTTGTCTTGGTAATTTTATATATGTTATTTTAATCGGTAACCAGTGGGGGGTTCGAACCGCCGCCTACTGCTGCTTCACAACTAAAGCAGTGTCTCTAACCAGAGTGCCACGGAGCCACCATTTATTACATATGAAATTGTACATATTTATACTTTCCTATCAATTTAAGACTTTTATTCTTATATTAAGATTTTATGGTTTTTTAGATTAAAAATCGTAGTTTTAGTTATTTGGTCGTAAAATAATCTTATTTTAAGAACCAAATATTTAAGATGTATGTTCTTGATTTTAGAAGTTGGTCTTTTTTTTCAGTGTATTGCATTGAAAATATTAAATCGCCATAACTGCCGTTCTGCTTGTCCGATCTTGATGCGATTCAGTAAGATAATACTATTAAATAACGTTTATGACCAAAAAAAATGCATTATCTTAAAAACTGTGACGGTGGTGGTTTTTCGTGATTTGCGGGGCCGGAGGGGGGCGTGGCTAAAACAAACTTGATCTGCGTGGGGTATATAGAAATTTTTGTGCCAAATTTGGTTATTCTACCTTTTATAGTCTCTAAGATCCTTGTGTTTATACGAACGAACAGACAGTTTTTCGTGATTTTCGGGGTCTGAAAAGGGCGTGCCAAAAATTTAAAACAAACCTGCTCCAACGCCTTTGGAGTCGGTGAGTATGTCTGAAGTCTCTGTATCTCTTATAGTCTCTCAGCTCTAAGCGATCACACAGACGGACAGACAGACAGACGGTCGGACGGACGGACGGACGGACGGACAGACACACATGGCTATATCGACTCGGCTATTGATGCTGATCAAAAATATAGATACTTTATGGGGTCGGAGATGCCTTATTCTCCCTGTTACATACATTTCAAAGGAACACAAAATAGCCTTTAACTTATTTTTTAAGAAACGGGTATAAAAAAATATGCCAAGGAATGAATAAACAAGTTAAAGAAAAAAACCTTAGTGATCGTAACAAAAATAGTTTTCTATTATCGCCATGAATTAAAAATGTTTGTTTCTATACCCGTTACTTAAAAAATAAGTAAAAGGATACACGTATATTCGTTAGAATGTATGTAACAGGGAGAAGAAGGCATCCTCGACCATATTAATTAAATATATTCTTGATCAGCATCAACAGCCGAGTCGATTTAGCCAAATGATAAAAAATTGGGTAAAGTGTTTTTGCTTGAGTAATGGCAGAAATAAACAGAACTCACTACTGAAAGTGTAATGGCGTCCAATATTTTGATGTGTTTGAAATCTAAACTAATCTTTTTTGTATTTCAGGTGCCCGGAGGTATGAAGCGTCGGGTGCTGCGATGGTACGACTATAGTTGGTCTCGGGGTCGCATACAGGGTGGCGGTGATATAAACACTGCATTGGGCCTGCTGCCCGATAAACTGAAAACCGAATTGGCCTTACATGTTAACCTAAGTGTACTGAAAAAGGTGACCATATTCCAAGAGTGCCAGCCGGAGTTTTTGCACGATTTGGTGCTGAAAATGAAGGCATACATCTTTACGCCGGGCGACTCGATATGCCGCAAGGGCGAAGTTGCCCGCGAAATGTTTATCATTGCTGATGGTATTCTGGAGGTGCTCAGCGAGACGGGCAAGGTGCTGACTACCATGAAGGCTGGTGATTTTTTCGGTGAAATTGGCATACTGAATCTGGATGGCCTCAACAAGTGAGTGATGATGGATTGATTTTAAATTATTTTTTTTAAATAACCTTACCAATTAATTGTGTACATATTTATCTCCGCAGACGTACAGCAGATGTCCGCTCTGTGGGCTACTCAGAACTGTTTTCGCTCTCGCGCGAAGATGTTCTAGCCGCCATGAAGGACTACCCGGATGCTCAGGAGATCCTTCAGACGCTTGGACGCAAGCGACTCATGGAGGTTCGATGCGTGAACAAGAAGTACGCCAAGGCGCAGAGTGACAAGGAGAATGCAGCCTATGCGGCAGCACATCCACATCATCCGCATCCGCATCCACATCCACATACTCATCCGCATCCGCATCCCCATGTGCATGGACAACACCACCATCAAGTGCATCAAAGCGACAGCAGCGAGAACAGTGCTTCCAAGAAAATTGTGGACAAGCTGAAGCACGATGTCAAGGGCTTCCGCAATGTGCTCAAAAAGTCCAGGCAAGTGCAGTTCCTCAATAACTTGAACTAGATATGTGCCTCGATATCGAGAGTATCCATGCAATTGGATCTTATACTCTGGGAATCTCAGCAAAAGTGATCAAGTGAACAAGAGAGAGTGATCAAGAGATGTGTGTGTTCGCTGCTGCATTTCGTTTTGTTTAGCAGCGCGCTCTCACAGCAAATTGTTTTTGTATTTTGCTCTCTTGCTTAGAGCTTCATTTGAGTGCCTCCCGCTCTATTTACGTGCGCAATTCTGCCTATTCGACCTAATTATTTATCTTTAACCCCTGTTGGAAATATGTCGTGCTGTAAGAAAAACTGCACTATTAAGTGTGCCGATGGTCTTGATCAACCGAGATTTATTAATTGTTGGTTGTGTGATAATCTAATGCATGCCAAGTGTGCTGGACTTTCAGGTCCACAATGTGATAAGATCATTGCCGTTTCTAAAAAGGAATGTGGTGCAGTGAAATGGTCTTGTTCAATATGTATCGAGTTGCAAATTGATTTCTCAAGAATGTATACTTCTGTGAGAAATCAATTCTTAAAACTTAACAAAATGGCTAAGCTTCTTTCGAGTGATTTTGACTGTAGTCTCGATCTGCTTAGCCAATATAAATTTAACTCACCACCTGATTCTCAATTTTTAGCAGTTCCCCCTAATATACCAGTTAATCAGCCTCCCGTGACTACATTGGCATCTCGTCATTATCAAGATGTCTCCCCAACGTTGTCAGTATCGGCCAGTCCGAGTATTGTTAACCTATTCAATTCTCCTACACTTTCTGCAGGTGATTCTATCACTCAGACATTTGAACCAGCCCAAGTCATCGCGTCCTCGGTGCGGACTGGTTCGGGTCACTGATAACGTAGCTGCCCCTACATCTGAGGTCCCTATATTAAATGTTGTTGCTCCTCGTAAGCAAGTATTTGTGTCCAGGTTATCCTCGGACACTACTTGTGAATCTGTAGCGGCATACATTTCAAGCAAAATTTCTGCCAGTGTCTCAATCACTAAATTTAATTTTGCCACTGCTCGCGAAATAGCATCTTTTAAAATAAGTGTCCCTCATGACTCATTTTCAGTCATTTGTGATCCAAAATTTTGGCTACAACATATGATTGTTCATGAGTTTAAGCCCAAAAGGCGTAGTGAACCCTTGCCTGTTTCTCTTACTGCCGGCGGCTCCAACGTACAGGACCCCGCCAGTACGGCTTCAAAAAACTAGACCTGCGGCCCGATTTCGCCTGTATTCATTACCAAAATGTTAGAGGCCTCCTTACTAAGCTCAAAAATCTATATTTGAGTAGTATGTCCTTTGATTCTGATATAATTGCATTGTCAGAAACTTGGTTAACTCCTACAGTGTCTGATTCTGAAGTTATGTCAAGTAACTACCTTTTATATAGATATGATCGACCGACTCGAAGTGGTGGCGTTCTTATTGCTACTAGTTCGGCTCTTCAGTCAGAACGCATTTCTTTTAATGTGACTACTGATATTGAAATTGTTGCTGTCAAAGTAACTTTTTCAACTCGATCAATTTTTATCACCTGCTCTTATATCCCTCCAAGAGCTACTCCTTCAGTTTACTTGCAACATTTTGCCTGTATTGAAGAAATTAACCATAAAGTTAAAGATAACGACTTATTTATTGTGCTAGGTGATTTTAATTTGCCTAAAATTTCTTGGTCACTTTTTAGTAGCACAAATTACCTTATTCCCTTAAATCAAGATATTTTCTTAGATAACATGCTTGATCTCTCGTTGTTTCAAATGAACTCAATAAGAAATCATAATAATCGAATTCTCGATCTAGTTTTTATTAATGACTTCGCAAATACTGCCGTCTCTAGGTCATCCCCATTAAGTATCCCTGAAGACTTACATCATCCTACTATAGAAATTTGTATCTCAATCTCTAAACCTTTTAGTCAACCTTTATTATGTCAGCAATCACCTCGTCGTTGTATTCGCAAGGGAAATTATTCATTGCTTAATGAACTTATCCTTGCTACCGACTGGTGCTTTTTGGAAAAAACGACTGACATCGATATTGCTCTTAGTTCTTTCTATGAGACCCTAAATGCACTCTTAGATGTGTGCATTCCAAATTATATTCCTTCGTCTGGTTCTATAAAGCCTCCTTGGTTTACACCTAGACTTTCTTATTTAAAGAATATTAAATCTAAATATTTTAAAAAATATAAGAAGTCAGGTTCAAGTCTCGACTGGTCTAAGTATACAGTGGCCAAGTCGGACTTTGCCAATTTAAACTCGCTATGCTACGAGAACTATCTAACTCGTTGCAAAAGACAGTTTTCCCGTGACCCTAAACAATTTTATAAATTTGTTAACTTGAAGCGTAAATCCTCCAGTTTACCTTCCTCTTTTTTTCTTGGGACAGATATTGCTGGCAACGACTCTGAAGCCGCTGAACTATTTGCTTTTTTCTTTCCACCTACTCTCCAATCTCCACTTCCAACTCATCTTATCCTTATTCTATTTTTCAATCTAACACTATGTTTGCTCCCTTTATTTCCTATAAAAATGTAATCTCTTCTATTAGCTCTTTAAAATCTTCTTTCGTTACTGGGCCAGACAACATTCCTAGTTGTCTACTTAAGGAATGCTGTTCTTCTTTAGCTGCTCCGTTGCATAAGCTTTTTAATCTATCCCTCGAAACTTCAATCTTTCCATACCTTTGGAAAGAATCTTATATCATTCCCCTCCACAAAAAAGGTGGTAAGTCTGATATTTCTAATTACAGAGGCATTGCAAAGCTATCAGCCATTCCCAAATTATTTGAAAAAATCCTTGTTTCTTCTTTGCAGCATCTCTGTAAATCGATAATTTCCCCTGCACAACACGGCTTTATTAAGGGTCGGTCTACTACGACCAACTTGCTTGAATTTACCTCCCTGGTAAATGATGCATTTTCAGATGTCATTTACACTGACTTCAGTAAAGCCTTTGACTCTGTGAACCATGACCTCTTACTTTACAAACTTAACTTCATAGGTTTCCCTCCCACCTTTATACGTTGGGTTTCCACTTATTTAAAAGGTAGGACCCATAAAGTGCTTCTTAGGTCAACCATTTCGAGTTCGGTTCGTGTAACTTCTGGTGTACCTCAAGGTAGTCACTTAGGACCTTTATTTTTTACACTGTTCATTAACGATCTACCCACTATTCTGTCCCATTCTTATATTTTAATGTATGCAGATGATGTTAAGCTTATTTTTTCATACACTGATCCCCTGTCTCACAATCGTCTGCAAGACAATTTGAACACTATGCAACTATGGTGCTCGGCCAATAAGTTGCATCTCAATTGTTCGAAGTGTATGTTTATGACATTTAGTCGTTCTAGGCCCTACTTAGGTTCTTATACGATTGACAATATCCCTTTGCAACGTATAAAAACTGTAAAGGATCTTGGAGTTTTATTTGACTGCAAATTATGCTTCAATTTGCACATCTCCACTATAGTTAATGTTGCCAATGATGCTGATCAAGAATATATATATTTTATGTGGTCGGAGATGCCTCCTTCTGCCTGTTACGTACATTCCAAAGAACACAATATACCCTTATACTTATTTTCGAGTCGAGATCCCGACCCGAAAACCCGTTACTTATTTCAATATATATAAAAGTACTTTAAAGAAATTACTTCCTAATAAAAACTACTGCATACTTTTAGGTGATTGTATTAAAATAATATCTTTATTTAATAACATTGGTTAGCTATTAATCCCGGTCTACTTGTCCGATCTTGTTGCGATTCAGTGAGATTATAGATAATATCCATAGATAAAGATATATAGTCTCTGACATCACTTTTTTCAAACATACGAAAGTTTAAGTTTGAAACAAACATGAGTGAAAGTTTGATATCTCTTTCTCTTATAGTCTCTGAGATCCACATGGCTATATCGACTCGGCTTTTGATGCTGATCAAGAATATATATAATTTATGGGGTCGGAGATACCTCCTTCTCCCTTTTACCTATTTCTTAAGTAACGGGTATAAAAAAGGACAAGTGAAAATGTTCACTCAAATGAGCAGTGTTGACCGAACTGTAGATCTAGACTATTTAGGAATATCGAATGATTTTGTAATTTTCTAACATTGGTCTTGAAGATGATGAATCCTTTTCCATTCGCTAAAAATATTAATTTCCCAATTTTTGATCTCTTTAGGACTTCCCGGAAGAGTGATGAATCGATGGAAATGCAACCGCTGCATATTACCTCACCCCGCAATAGTAAGATCATGCTTAAACGCATGTCCCGAGTGCGATCCGATGAGAAGGATGCGGACAGTGCCGAGGCCAAGGATGAGCTGCATGATAAGACTCCCAGTCCCATTGGGGCTGGTCTGCCCCTCTTGCAGCGTCTGCGTTTGCTTAAAGAGAAGCAGGTAAGTCGGAACTGAGTGAGCTGAGTTGGTCAGTATCACCACATAAAACCAACCAACACCACCACCACCACCATAATCACCACCACACCCAGCTCGGTTTTTCTAAAACACAAATTTTCGATCGCAATTTTGTATTCGCATTCGCATTCGCATTCGCATTTGCAATTCAACACTTTTATTCGCAATTCGTAAAATTTGTGTATCGCCTCATTATTCATCAGCTTTAAATGGTGTTTCCTGCCACAGATACCGCCTTCAATGGTACAATTATTAACTAAACAACAGTTATACACAACAGACTTATACACAACAATACCAACACAAACCCGACAAACACTTAAAAAACCCGCTCTTTGCGTATTCTATACTTTGATCGCATTGAGTGTTGCTTCCCCTTATTGCTATCCGATTCTTAAAATTTGGTTTTTTTTTTGTCGCTTTGTTTACAGTTATATTGACTTGTTTTTTTTTAGTGCACCTTCAATAACACGTTCTATTTATTAACTCGTTATGCAGATCAATTGATTATTTTATACGAAGCACGTTTTGTAATTCGATAATAAAAGAAAGCCATACAAATGCCCAATGATGAAGGCAATAGACAAGTTGTTATATGATTGAAAGGTAACTTAAGGATGTTTCTGTTACTGTTCAGAATTTCAATTAAATATAGAGAATGAAAATAATTAATAAACAATACGATTTTCCGTTTATATACATAAATTGCATTTCAGAATATCTGTATCTTAGAAACTATAAAATTTAGAGACATCAAATTTTGTATTTAGGCTGCGCCAACCCTTAAGCAGATCAATTTAAAACAAGTGGGCGGCAACAGTCGGGCACGCTCGACAGTAGGATACCCTGATTGTTCCTATGACAGCTATATAATATAGAAAACCAATCCTAACCAAATTTGGCCAGGATATATAACACCAACTTAAATGCATATTCTATCAGTTTGGTTAAGATATCTCAAAAAAACAAAAAGCTTTTCTATACTAAAACTTGAGGGTATAAAAAAGATGTTGCATATGGGTGTTTCTACAGAAAACGACCTTTTACAACTAAAAAAATAAAACTAAATGCTCGATTTGCGTTGTACTGAAAAGAAGAAACCTTCTCAAATTTGTGATGCCGACAGAGAAAAAGCAAGAACTTTTTTTTTGAATGATGACATAAGCTACCAAATGCCAGGAAGGAAAGATACAAAGACCGTAAAATCGTTTAATTTTATATAATGTAACGACCGTTACCTTACTAAAACATTTTTTTTTTGTAACTTATTTCCTTTAGTTTGAAAATAAACTCATTCCTTAAACAAAACATATCAAAGAATTTAATCCGATTTTTTTACCTATCACATCCTGTGCAAAATTTTACAGAAAATTATGTTTGTTCTCGAAAATCAAAAACAGCTCATTTGTAAAGTAACGACCGTTACTTTTTTAATGGTAAAAAAAAGTATTGAAATTAGACTTTTTATGAATCCTTTCGGTTGCTACTGATGCTTGAACTTTCGAAGGTGTAAAATTAGGCAATCCTCGTGGCCTATTTGCATAGGTTGGAATTTTATTTAAAAAATCTCCGAAAATAGGTAACGACCGTTACTTTGGAAACACCCATATATTAAAGGAAATTGTTTGGTTCTTGACACTGTTCGGTTGATATCACCTCCCCGAAACTTTTGATAGAAAGCACATGGGGTTTTTCTAAAAAATAGCATGTGTATGTTATATAAGTAGGTTCTATTTAGGCCGATTACCCAAGCAAACAGAAACATCTGGTTGTTTTTAAAGAACAAAATAATTTCAAACAAGTGAATCACTACTAAAATCGGTTTAATTCATCAGGAACGTAATTGTAATTAATTTCAATGTTGTGTTTGTGTTCATTTTTTCGATAATTATAGCCAAGGAATAATTCTTTTTAATTACTTACACCACCTTTTTCATATGCTTGTGATGAGGTCCGTGGCTCGGCTGTTAGAGTCGCAAACCTATTACATAACTATAACTACAGTTTGAAAAATAACTGGGTTTCGAACCCTGTCATGTTAATAAATCTGTAAATTACCTTTTCTGCGCTAATTCTTGAAATTGTACTTCAAATGCTTTAAGTATCATGTAGCGTGCTCACAATTTTAACAAGGGGGCTCGGCCCTTTTTTCCCATTTTCAATGGGCTCAGGGTATAAAAATAAAAAATCTGATGAGAAATGAGGTGACTATAAATCTTTTTTTTAAGAACAACCTTTTCTAAATTGCACTTGTGTGCTTAAAGGTTAATCCTAAATTCTCCAATAGCTGAGATTAACCTAATTATTAAACATTTAAACAAACTATCAGTAGTGTCTAGAGCTCTACCGATAGCATTTAGAATGTAGAGCAACTCAACGACTAGAGAGTAAATTTGTAGCAAAAGTTCTAGTGTAGAGGTGTAGAGTCCTGCAAGGAGTTCATAATACTTTACTTAGCACTATTCTCTACACTCTACAAAAAAAAAAGCGCTAAAGCGAATTTTAGGCATTGAAACTATGAAAATAAGACTGGTTATTTTAACGAAACCCAATGTATAAAGAATGGAATCGAAGTTGACGCTTTCCTTATTTATTTATTTATTGTCAAGCTATAAGCAGCCGACATTTAACTATACATTTAAATTAAAATATAAATTTAATTATTACAGTGTAATGTAAATGTAAATGTAATTATAAATATATATTTTATATTCTGGGGGTATCTAAAATGAAAAAGAAAAACGATTGGTCCAACATTCGCTGCTAGGATTGGGGAAAACCCAGAAAAACCCAATCAGACCAAGATAAAATTAGAGATTAGTTAGTTAGTTAGTTAGAAGTTAGAAACAATAATATAGAGGCTTTAATAGTAGGCGAAGAACGCTCGAAACTAATCGTACGGTACAGATTGTTATAGTCAGCACACAGAATACGAAAAGGTTCATGCAAAGCCCAGTTAGTGGTGCAATGCTGAAGATAAAGAGGATTAAAGTTACGAGTTAATCTAAAAGGTATGTTGAAAGTTATTTCGTCCATCAAACTAACTGAGTCTACTTGACCCTGTAGTAATTTATGGACGAACATTACTCCAAGCATAATTCTACGATTAGTAAGAGAGGGAAGATGGATTAAGCAAAGTCTACTAGAGTACGAAGGCAACTGTATTTCTGAGTTCCAGTTCAAGCCGCGAAGAGCAAATATTAAAAATTGTTTTTGAACCGATTCTATTCTGGCACGATGTGATTCGTATTGAGGAGACCAAATGCATGACCCATACTCAAGAATCGGACGAACAAGAGATGTATATAAAAGCCTAGTAATATAAGGATCATCAAATTCCTTTGACCATCGCTTAATAAACCCAAGAACTCCCATTGCCTTATTGACTGCAACAGCAATATGTTTATCGAACTTCAGTTTATGATCTAGAATTATACCCAAATCATTTACTGAGCCTTCGTTATCATTTAAGCATTCCAAGATAATGCCATTTAGTGAATACTGACAAATATGCCGAAAGGATCTGTAGAAAGTCATTACTTTACATTTTAAACTATTTAAATTAAGCAAGTTGGCTTGACACCAAAAAAACAGTGCATTTAAGTCCGCTTGCAAAAATCTATCAGAGAAAGGTTCACTATAGGTTAAACAAAGCTTGACGTCATCCGCATACATGAGTGCACGTGAGTGGGATAAAACAGTTGGAAGATCGTTTATAAATAACGTAAAAAGAAGTGGGCCAAGATGACTACCTTGCGGTACTCCAGACGTAGCTTTGATGGTTTTTGAAAATGAAGTTTTGAAACTAACTCTTTGCGTTCTGTTACTTAAATAGTTGGAAATCCAAATAAGAAGATTATTCGGAAAGCCGAGAAGATCGAGCTTATGAATTAATAGTGAGTGATTTACAGAATCGAAAGCTTTACTAAAATCCGTATAAATAACGTCAGTTTGCATCTTTTTCTTGAACCCTTTAATCACAAGAGAAGTAAACTCAAGAAGGTTAGTGGTTGTCGATCTACACCTCATAAACCCATGCTGAGTAGGAGAGATAATAGAACCACATAAATGTTGAAGATGAGAAGTTATTATTTTTTCAAGCAACTTCGGAATTGCAGAAAGCTTAGCAATACCCCTATAATTCTGAACGTCGCATTTAATACCCTTTTTGTGAAGAGGGATAATATAAGAGTCTTTCCATAGATTTGGAAAAGACGAAGAGTCAATTGATAAAGTGAATAACTTATGCAGCGGTCTACACAAAGATTCCGCACAGTACTTTAATACGGAACCAGGCACACCATCGGGACCTGGTGTATGTACTGGCTTAATTAATTTAAGCTCACAAAGAAGAGAGCTTTCTGTGATTGCGGGGCTATACATACAGTTTATACTGCTCAGCATGTAAGGGTAAGAGTGACCATCATGGGGTCTACTCGTAGAGTATGTAGTTTGGAAAAAGTCAGCAAACAAATCGGCTATTGATTGGTCAGAATTAGCTTGAACGTTATTAAAGGTGAGAGATGACGGAAATGATATAGTTTTGCGTTTAGAGTTTACAAATTTATAGAACTGCTTAGGATCTCTAGAGAATTCAACCTTACAACGTTGTAAGTAATTGTTGTAGCACTGAGAGTTAAGTACCTGAAAATTGGAGTTGGTAATTACATATCTGGAGAAATCGTAAGGATTTCCAGACTTTTTATATTTTTTGAATTGCTTGGATTTCACATTTTTTAAATGTGATAACTCTCTAGAGAACCAGGGGGGTCTAGTAGAACTGATAGGAGATACAAGCGGAACACAGATATCAAATAAAGAATTTAGAGTAATATAAAAAAGCTTAATGGCATTATCCAAATCAGAACATGCGTATAGTTGAGACCAATCCATACACGAAATCAGATTGTTTAGTCTATTGAAATCTGTTTTGCTAAAACACCGAGTGCGCACAGCGGTATTAGATGATAATACATCTGAACGCAAAGGTAAATTAATGCATGTATTAAGAGCTGGATGGTATGGGTCTTCTGGCATAACCAATGGGTCAATCCTAGATACAATGGTATTGGTGGGGTCCAATACAAATAGCAGGTCGAGTGTCCTGTTGATAGAATTGCAAACAGGATTGATTTGTACCAAAGAAAGCTCTGAGAGGCCATCAATAAAACTATTGGAGCTATCAGGAATAAGTAAATTCGAGTCATTGGAGGCGATCCATCCAACATTGGGCAGATTAAAATCACCCAAGACAAAGAGCAAGTCAGTGTCAGAAGCTAGAGATGATATATATTTAATGGCGTTAAGATGAGTATCGTATACTGTATCATCAGCCGAGGGTGGAATGTAAGAACAAGTTAAAAAAATAGAAAATTTATTGAAAGAAACTTTCACACAAATGAACTCAATGTCCGAATTAAAAGTGGTTGGAATCGGTTCCGAGGCGAGATTGGAGTCAACAGCCAATAATACTCCGCCTCCAATTCGAGTAATACGATCACATCTATATATAGTATAATTAGAAGAAAAAATAGAAAAATCTGATGTGGCGGGTTTGAGCCAGGTCTCAGTAAAACAGATGATGTCAAAGTCGAAGGAATGACTGTTAAGAAATAGGCTAGATAGCTTACTATTAAGGCCTCGTACATTTTGGTAAGCTAAAGAGATGAACGTAAGCTTACTGTATGTTTAGCTTGCTTTCTACAGTCTCAAGACTGAGACAGAAGAATTGCTTGGCTGCTGCCGTTAGACCCTTCCATTAGCTGCTTGCCTGTGCATATTATCTTATTTTCTTACCTTCTTGTTTGGTTTCTTTCTTTCAATGGATCACGACAGCAACAACAACAACAACAACAACAACTGCTACATACTACAACAATATACAACAGACAAGGCTAAGTGATAATACAGAGACTATTGAGATAACTATTACAATTGTAGAAACGGCATTACACACAACACACTACACACACACACACATAACACACACACACACACAGAGACACCGCATTTCGCATTACTCACTGAAGAGAAATCCAATTATTAGCATTATTTTTGTGAATTGTATAGTTTTGCATTTATCTTTGATTTTTTTCTTGATTTTAGCTTCAATTCAAAATGAATAAAAGCAAATGCAGCTAATTTTGTCGTGTTGTATGTACTCGTAATTTAATCCCCGGCTCCTAAATAGTAGTTTTGTATGTGTCTTTATGTGTCTTGCACTAGGATCGCGAAGAGCGAGCTGTTAAGTCCACACCACCACAGAAATCTCCACCTCACTCACATGTAACGTGTACGTTATCGCCGCAGGAATCGATACAGGAAGAGCCCGAACGCGAGTTCAACGAAGGCTTTCCCCTGATCCAGAGATTGCAACAGTTGAAAATTAAAAACGAGCCCCAAACGAACGCCTCTAGTGAAACCTGTAGCGTCGTCATGGTAAAGCCAATTCCAGTTAATCCTCACCACAATATTTAGACATTGAGATATCACCACAGCTCACAGATTTGTCATCCTCGTTCAGTACATACTCTTTAATCTATTTTTCCGCCTCCTTTTCCATTTCTCCTCGCCATCCTACTTGTTTAGGCCAATACGCCGGCTAACATCAGCAGCAAGGTGGACTTTGGAGTAAGTGGAGCAGCAGCAGCGGCAGCTGTCTCTGGCTTAGGTGGAGGATCAGGTGCAGGCATAGGCACAGGCACAGGCATAGGTATAACTGGAACTGGACCGTCGCTGACAGTAGCACAAGTTAAGCCCATAATGAAGGTCTCCTTCAAGCAAAGGATTCAGCAATTGCAAGGTGTTGCCGCGGGAGGAAGCGGCAGCGGGATCAGCAGCATCACTGGAACCAGTGGAACACTACTGAACACGGGAGCGATAGCCAAGAAGGAGCCACCCAAATCATTGGCTGTGGTGGCCAAACATGCAACCGCTGAAACGCTGCCGGAGACTGTAGGTGGATCATTGTCAATGGGTGGACTGCCCACCATTTCAACCATATCGAAGAAGGAGATCAAACCGTCCCACAAGCTCAGCACACCAATGCAATCCGATACGGACACAGATGGTACGCCCATCAAGCCCTGGTCCAAGCTGAAGCTGGCAACACTCATGTCTTCCAGCTACACGAGCCTGACCAACTGCTCGCCCGATGCGGATCTGGACACTCCGCTCAAGAACTACTCGCTGAGCAATATTCCCCAGCTTATGGACGGGGGCACGGGGATTAGCGGACGATCAAGGCATCACAGTGCGCGTAGCTCACGATCGCCACGTCATAGTCATGGTCATGGTCATGGACATGGACACGGACACGGACATGCCTCCAGCTCGAGCACGTGTTCGTCGAGCACTCGGAGCACATTGAGCACGACACGGGAGTGCCTACGGCTGCAGAAGCCGGAACAGAAGCTGCCCGAGGGTGCAGACATGGCCAATGGTGGACGCAAATTCTATCAGAGTGTCTTCGATCTGTCGCCAGAGTACAGCGGCCTGCCATTTGTGAAACGTCTCAAGATCCTCAATGAGCGACAGAAACTAGCCGAATTGGAGAAGGCGCTTCAGACGCGCAGCTTTAGCTTGGACTGCTCCAAATCGACGAGCAACAACAACGAAGTGCCCATCACGGAATCGTTATATCGATGCTACAGTGACACCTCCGGTATCTACTCCCAGTTTCTGAGCACCTACGAGTCCACCACAAGCTCAACATCAATATCGACCAATACATCGGCGTCCGCATCCGCATCTGCATCCGCATCGGATAGCAATTGCAACAAGCAGCATGGCCAACAGATGCAACAATTGGAGTACATGCCACTCAGTCCCGAATCGAATGAAACCGTTGAACGACGCAGGCTCAAGAGCATTCTCAAAAAGCTCCACAAAGGGGCTGGTGATGGGAATGGCGATGGTGATCGTGATCGGGATCGAGATCGGGATCGAGAACGTGATGGTGGTGGCCAAGATGAGGCAAAGGCCAGTGCCAGTGCGTTAGCGCGGGGGCTGCTCACGGAGCCGACCTTGGAAGGGTACGTGGCTAGGCACAGTAAGCTCTTGAAGAGTGTAACCTTCCATTCAACTCTTTCTAGCCCGCCCGCCAGTGCCAAAGAGGAAGGTCAGTTCGCTACCCTCGGCGGTGGTGGCAGTGGTGGCGGTGGTGGCGGTCGCGGCAACCTCACAAACCTCGCCCAAAATAACAACAACAAACTCGCGATCGTGCACGGTAACGGTAATGCTAACGCTAACGCCATTGCTATTGCTATTGCTAATGCTAACGGTAATGGTAGTGGTAGTGCCAACAGTAACGGTAACGGTAAAGATAACACGCCAATGGCATCAATAACGCATACGGGAACGGTATTGGAAACGGGAACGTATCCGTCACGACAGCCATCGGATACGTCCGTCTGGTCGCCGACGTTGGCCTTGGTAACGCCAACGAATTCGCCGCAAGAGAGTTTCGCCTTTGAGCCACAACTAGGCGGCGTCATCGCTGGCGTTGGCAGCGCTTCAACGTCATCGGCATCGGCATCGGCTTCAGCATCGGCTTCGGCTTCGGCATCATATATGGTCGAGTGCTCCTCGATGTCCTCGTCAAATAAGATACTCTCACAGAATAACGAATTTCATGCACAATCCACAACATCCACAGATTTGAATTTGAATTTGCAGCTCCGACAAAACACGACGAATTCTTTGAGTGCCGGTGAGGGTCAAGTGCCGAAACTGGAAGGTAAATGTCATCATCTATATTTGTATATAAAACTAAATATATATAATCATATTTGAATGATCTCTCTAAATTTGCCCAACACCAACGACATATACGAGTATATACATATCTTATATACTCTTACAAATACCAAATACGATAGTTTTTATAGACAGAGTAACGCTTGCCACGCCCTCAAGATAACAATTTGCCCAGTAACGTTTGTCATTGGAACTATGTATGTAACTCTAGTTAACATTAGCGGTATTCCTTTTGCATTTTCGAGATAAAAATTTGAGATAACAATTTGACTTTAATTTAAAGTCGATTGTCTTAGTTACATTTAATATTGTCAATCGATAAGATTAAAAGGAATACCCGTAATGTTGCCTACAGTTATACTAACTGCATGCATTTGGCAGCGTCTTTCGTCTAATATCACCTGCTTCGCAATGCTTCTGCTATCGTTATCACGTTCTCTCTCACTCTATCTATCTCTATCTCTGTCTCTACTCACTCGATCTATTTTGAACACTATAAGTACTTATTTGGCCATAATAAGATATGACATATTATGTCTTTAATAATTAAATCACATTAACTGATCTCGTATGCATGAAGGTTTTTATATCCATATATACTCGTAATTACTTGATATTATTTGAATTCTGAATTCCCAATTGGTTCTCATACACTGAATGCTTTCTATTAATACTTAGGTTAAGATTTTGTAGAATAGCATTTAATTAAGCTATAATTCTAATTCAAGTAATGTACTAAATACGAGTATAATTAGATTATTAGCTTATTTATTTTAAATCTGAAAGTAAGCTCTGTAAATACTGTTCACAAATAATTTTAAGTGAGGAAAAAACTACAGCTGAGCGTTAATTTAGTAACAATTAAGTTATTTTCCTAATTTTTCACCTTTCACTTGCATCATCTCCTTCACTTGTAATATAGAATGAGAACAATGAAAAAAAATTAACTCGAATACACTAAGAGAATAATAATGGTACATATGTATGTATTTAAATACATATATTTAGATTGTAAGTACACAATAAGCACAATCATAACAACATTTTCAGGCAGTAAATGTTCGCAAACAATAACGATTGTCGTGGTTATCGAAATCGAGCTTGAAACTTAACGAAGCACGCGCACGCACGCTTGTGGAACGCAATGGAATGAAACAGAGGCAACGGGTACAGTTTGCTCAGCATGCGACTAACACACTGATCACTTAGCCAACGCTTTTTGTAAATATTTGAACAAGAGAAGAACACATGAAAAAAACACACACAGAGGCAATTCTCGAAATGAATTTTGCGTAGTTCAAAAATGATTTTCTATTGATTTTGGTTGATTTTTGGTTTTGATATTGGCTCGTTATCGCGAGCCACGAGGAGCCGCTGTTCTCGTATTGTGTATGGGAATGTGTGTAAATAAATAACTGTAACTGCGTATGTATGCATCTAATTTACTTTGATTTACCTGATAACAACAACAGCAACACGTAATTTACAAGAACAACAATAAATACTACATGAACAACAAATTAGAAATGATTAACTACAATTAAAGCAACAACAATTCAAGTACACAAAAGTAGTGCAATATAACGCTTTGACTTTAACAGCCAAATTGTGTTGTAGTTGTCGCTGTCTCGCTCTTTTTCTCTCTCTCTCTGAATATATATATATATATATATATATTACTATTCATATATATATATATATTTCTCTCGCTCACACACACATACACACACAGTGTCACACTGTTTGTCACTCACTTACCGCACACAACTGTACCAGCACGCACAGGGTGTTCCAATAAATGTCTCAATGATTTTATTAACGAATCGCAACTGTTTAAATTGTGCTTCAAGGATTTCCAGAGGCGCAGGATTACTTCAATCAGATTCTGAATGGTATCAATCAGGTGATCAAGACGCACATGAACGAGATGCACTCGAAGTTCGAGACCCAATTCTCCAGCATGGCTGGAGAGGTTCGACGCCGGGATGCGATCATTGCCCAGTTGCAGCTCAAACTTCGCACCGTCGAACAGAAGTCAACGGTGGCTTCCACAACGCGACGACATAAACGCGAGAAGCTCTCACAGATATCCGTGGATGACGACGAGCCTGGCGAGCAGGACAACAGCAGTTCGGGATCCTCGGCCGAGTTGCTCTTTATGGTAAGCATTGATAACACTGTGTTACAAAAAAAAAACAAAGCAAAACTTCTGGGATGGGACATAGCGTATGTTGTAGGTAAGGAAAAATAAAAAATTTTTGCATACTAGAATTTTTTGGATCACATCGGATTTTTAAATTACGTTAAAAACCCGTTTTTTCATACTTGCGCTCACTTATACGCGCATAGCTTCGTCAAATGTTCGCCGATTTTAATTTTTTTTACCGGTTTTGAAAAGAAGAAACTTAGGTGTTTAAATGGTCCATACTTGACTTAATCGGTTTTAATTCTCTTATTAGAGTATTTGATAAATAAACAATTTTTTTTGGTTTTTTTTTTTTTTAATTTTTTTACTTTAGTGATGTTTTTCAACACTAATTTGCTACAAACTCTCTAACTTTGATATTTTATTTAAAAAGAACACATTTTTACGAGTATAACGCTTTTTAATTTTCCTAAATCGGTCAATAATTAGCAGAGCTAAAAAAGAGTTTCGGAAACCATATGTTGGGCAATATGTTTATGAGGCGCGCCAATTTAGCACTGTAGAGCGTAATAATGTTGATCACATTATAGTAAGAATGAAAATGGATCTAATTACTGTTAAATAAAATGAAACATATCAAGCTTCTTAAATATATAAATTTTTCATTATTTTTGAACTTATAGAAAAAAGTGAAAAATGTTTAATTGGTCTTTTTCTTTTCAACTGATTATCATCGGTTTCTCGCTTAAGTGACCAGCAGTAATTTGCAATTATGTTAACTTATTTTTTCCATCAAATCGCTGTTCAATAGCAGCGATCTCTTGGTGAAAACGTTCCCCTTGTTCATCGCTGAACTGGCCCAAATTTTCTGGGAAAAAGCTTAGGTGGGAATGTAAAAAATTAATTTTTATCGACATGTTGCAGCCCATGTCATTGTTAGAATTTACTAAAAGGATGTTTAGGACATTTTGGTACCAATTTGAGGTAACGCACGTGATGACCATTCTTCACGTTCATAGCGTTTTGATGCTCGGCTGTCCCATTCACAAAGATAACATGGATACTTCGTGTTTCCACCTTGCATGCCAATTCCAATCGGCATTTTATTTATATAATGTTTATTTTATTGTTAGCAACAAATTCAAACAATACTGACAAATTGAATTAACGCGAAAGTTAAAACACATCATAAAACTTAAATATGGACAAATGGCTTTTTTCGCAGAAACTTGAATAACTCATAGAATTATTACTCTATTTTTAAAAAATAAATTGCATAAGACGCAGAAATGTATTTTGAAACTGCATACCAAAAAATTATGGTCTTTAACCAGTTTAACTTAGTAATTTTCGTTCAAAGTACGTTGAAGTTGCAAAAAACTGAAAAAATCCATATATTTTGACACGTAACTCCCACAATTTTTATTTGAGCTTTTAGTGAAATACATCGTTGGAAAGGTGTTACAATTCTCTTTTTAATGACGTATTATATTATAATGTAGGATGCATAGCTTAAGGAATATGATTGATTAACTCTATCAACCTCGAAAAAACGGTTTTTTTTACCGTAATTTAAAATTTCGATGTGCAACAAAAAAATCTAGTATGCCACAATGTTTCATTTAACATTATCTACAACCTGCGCTATATCGCATCCCAGGAGTTTTTGGACTGTTACACCGTGTAATATTCAAAGGGTTATTGATAACTCTAGGCAACAAATTTAAACTTTTTGGCATTAAATCGAACGAAATCCACTTTTTTCGATAGATTTGGGTTGGTGTTCCTGAAATTTAAGCAACAAATGCTTTCGAATGCTAAAAAATTTTAGCGAAATTTAATACAATTTTATCTTTATTGAATAAAATTCAACATTTGTTGAATGTTAAATGCAAGGCTGCAAACCGGTTCTGAGCCGAGCCTCGTAGAACCGGTTCGGTTCGGGTTTTAAAGCAATTATTACTTTGCCGAACCCGAACCTAAGCCGAACCGCTTTCTAAAATAAAATGTTCGGTTCGAAAAAAAATATAATACCCTAAATTTTAAATCTTCAAATTAATTTCAATTAAAATCAAAATTTGATTTCTTTAAAAAAAAAAATTTTAATTTTTCAAAATAAAAAGAAAAATATACAATAAGAATCTATTTTGTTTGAATTAGAACCAAGGTTCGAATCCAAACCTTGCGTTCAGGAAGTATATAAACCAATTCGCGAACCGAACAGATGTCCTTTAAGGTTTGCAGCCTTGGTTAAATGTCAGTATTCTTTCCTAGCCTCAAAAACCTGACTGTCAAATAAGAATTGAGGTAAGGCTTTTGAGGTAAGGAAGAAATCTGCGCGTTAGAGATTAAAATTGTTTCAGATTCAACGTATTAAAATACATTTAAAAAACAAGGGGGCTCCGCCCCCTGCTCGCTTCGCTCGCCTACCCCCGGTTCGCTTCGCTCGCGGTGAGGTGCGAGCACGTTCGACAGTAGAATACCCTGAGCCCGGGTACTCTTTTATAAAAGTTGATTTTCGACCAATTGTTCCTGTGGCAGCTATATGATATATGGAACCGATTTGAACCAAATCTGGTCAGAATGTACAAAATCCAACCTAAATGCATATTCTATCAGTTTGGTTAAGATATCTCAAAAAACCAAAACATTTTTCATACTAACACTTACTTTTCGATTGAGCGTCTGTATTGCAGCTATATGATATAGTGGTCCGATCTGAACCAAATTTGGCCAGAATATATGAGACGAACTTAAATGTTCATTCTATCAGTTTGGTTACGATATCTCTAAAAACAAAAAACTTTTTCTTACTTAAACTTGATTTTCGTCTGAGCGTCTCTATGGCAGCTATATGATATAGTGGTCCAATTTGGACCAAATTCGGTGAGGATGTATAATACCAGCCCAGATGCATATTCTATCAGTTTGGTTACGATATCTCAAAAAACAAAAAACTATTTCATACATATGCTTGATTTTCGGCAGAGCGTCTCTATGACAGCTATATCATATAGTGGGCCGACTTTAACCAAATTTGGTCAGGATGTATAATACCACCCCAAATGTATATCGTGTGAGATTGGTTGAGATATTTCAAAAATTGAAGAAGCTTTTCATACTAAAACTTCATTTTCGATGTATCGTTCCTATGGCAGCTATATGATATAGTTGTCCGATCCAAAAATAAAAACAAACTTGATCTGCGTACGGTATCCAGGAACCTACATTCCAAGTTTGAAGTCTCCAGCTCTTATGGTTTCTGAGATCGACGCGTTCAAACAGACGGACAGACAGACAGACGGACAGAAGGACGGACATGTCTCAATCGACTCGGCTGTTGTTCCTGATCAAGAATATATATACTTTTGGGGGTCTGCCACGCCCCCTTCTGCCTGTTACATACATTCTGCCAAATGCATTATACCCTTTTTTGCCCATTTTTAATGGGCTCAGGGTATAATAAAAGGTAGTATCTGAAATGAATAATTTTATTGAATAAGACTAACGACTTTAGTGATTTCAAAAATATACTCGATATATGTAAATCTCAAATATATTAAGAATTGCACAATTTTCGAACGGTAGTTTTCAAATGCAATTCTTTTAAAAACTCTGCAAAAACTGACTATTCTGTTTTTGTAACTTGTAACTTGAATATTTTAATATACGTATACAAAAATTTTGAAGTTGAGTTTTCCACTAATATAAAGTGTTTGTAAAAGTGTGCGTTTTGGATAAATTCATGGAGATCTTTAACCGTTAATCCCGAAGTGATATCTCGAAACTCTCCACCTTTCCTTACCTCTCTTTTTCTCTCTATTTCTCTCTCTGACAGCGCGGGGACTCGCTCGACACTGTGTTCACATCATCGCCGCCCATTCAGGGAGGGCGACGCAGCATATCGCCTGGTCCCAGCAGACATCATGCCGCCTCCGCCAATGCACTGAACTGTCCGAGCAGCTACTACAGCGGACCGGGCACACTGACAACCCGGCATGCCCAGAGTCATCCTAGCTTCTATACCGCCCACGGCAATGGGCGGTACAGCAGTCGAGGAGGCATGATGTCGGGCTATCGTGATTGGGATGAGCGTCACATTTACAGCAGCATGGCAGGTGGAACTGGCGGCGTTGGCGATGCTAGTGGCAATGGAAGTGGCAGTGGTAGTGGCATGATGGTCTCCGATGTGACGGGTAATTTGACCAGATTATCGGATAGCGTCATACTGGATATTGGAGAGAGCTCTAGCTCGAGCTCGTCGTCCAGCAAAATGAACATTGCCGGCGACGGCGACGGCGACGACGACGAAGATGACGAAGTGGAGGACGAGCTGAGCGGAGCAGCACTAGTCACCACAACCGGTAGTACCGGTTCCAGTTCGGCTGGCCACAACGACTGGGAGGTGCAAATGCTGGCTGCCGAGATGGAACGGCAGGAGCGTAAACGTGGCCACTCTCTCTCGGATAATCTCGGCGAGCTGAGGCACTGCAGCACATTCCTTCGACGGCGTCGAAAGTTCAGCGACACCGAAACGGAGTACAGTGAAACAGATGCGGAAGAACGTCTGGCTGCTTCTGCAATTCCAACTGCAGTTGTCAGCAGCAGCAGCACTGCTGACGTCACAGATGTCACGTTGTCGGCACAAAGTGGCAGCAGCAGCGGCGTCGGCAGCGGCATCGGCATCGGCAGCGGCATCGGCAGCACCCGACCACGTGCCTCGAGTCTGGATCAGTTTAACCTGCGCTATGGCATCGGACGTGGCATCTTCAAAGCAATGAGCATCGATCGTGATAAAGACAAACTTTGAGAACTATAATCGACATACCTACAACAACAACAACAACAATAACTGAAATGGACATGGACAGTAACAGTAACAGTAACAGTAACAGTAACAGTAACAGTAACAGTAACAGTAACAGTAACAGTAACAGTAACAGTAACAGTAACAGTAACAGTAACAGTAACAGTAACAGTAACAGTAACAGTAACAGTAACAGTAACAGTAACAGTAACAGTAACAGTAACAGTAACAGTAACAGTAACAGTAACAGTAACAGTAACAGTAACAGTAACAGTAACAGTAACAGTAACAGTAAAAGTAATCTAAGCAATTCCGACAGTATTTCAAAGGTACAACAACTAAATATACTCACACCCTTATACATACACAGCATTACATTCATACTTCGATATACAAAAATCTGCAGAGCAAGAATATAGAGTTACATCTATATATATTCTATATATGTTTAGCCCTAAAGAGTCCCACATAAAGAGAATAGAAAATAGAAATACATGAACAAAAATATAAATAATATTTAAAACTTAACTAAGATTATAAGAAACAAAAAATGCAAATTTGAAATAAGTAGTTTTAAAGTCACGAACAAATGTATACAAATACACAACAAAGCAATCCACTGATATTCCAATGCTTAAATCCCATACTCAAAATTTGTTTTATATTCAAAGCAAATATACTCATATATAATCTTTTTTTTTACACCAGTGTTGCCAACCATTGATAATATTATTTCTGTTAAAAATTAATTTCATATTAATTAGCAAACCCCCATAAATATCTTCTAAAGCGTCATATAAAATTGTAAATAATTTACTATAAATTACCTTATAGCTTATTATTCTCTTAATTTATTTAAAATAATGAGACTTTTAAGAAAGTTAGTTATAATTATTTGAAAGAGAATCTATGTCGCTATTCTGCCTATAACTTTCATCGAATTCCTATCTTTTTTCTTATCAGATATAATGTTTAAGAAGGGATTATCAATACTATATATATGTATATGCATTATTTTTGGCTAGAAACAAGCAAAATCGGCAACAGAACTAAAGGCAGACTTTCAGTTAAAATTAGCATTACGGTCGGCTTTGTCGAAAGTAGCCCACTTACCAACACTGGCAGCGCCTTCAATACAATACAGCTTTACATTTTATATACGATATGTGTATTTTAATGAGTGTGTATGTGAGTGTATGATTGTGTGTATGTTTGTGAGTTTTAGACAGTTGAAATTACCCACATTATACCGTCCTATATATAGCGTCCATGCGATTGGCGCACATTTATTATGATTTTTATATAGTTATTACATATGAATGTAAGATGTGTGTAGAGTCCTGTCGTTGTCCTGCCAGACGCTCTCCTTTTCCTTTGCTTGAGTTCCTGGAATATGGTGGATATGCTATCTTTGATTACAACCGAAGAGAAAATGAAACACAAGACAAACAAAACACAATGTATATACCTCTGATCCTTAGAGACTATTAAGTATGTAGTTATATACACTCACAGATATATATATATATATATATATACATATATAAATATATATACGTATAAGTATATATACTATGTTATGATATAATATGATATGAAATAGTGTAATGAAAACCGAAAGCTTTAATAACTTATATAGAGAACTATTTAAGAAACGTTTTAAATACTATTCAATTCAACCGAACATTCAACAACAACAAGAACAACAAAAAAACAATATAAAGAACAATTAAAAAATAAAAAAATATATGAGTAAACATGAAAATATGTTCTACATGCATTCATCCATACTGGCAGATATGCTTACTACTGAGAACTTAAAAGTACTCTTAAATACCTATGATTACATAGAGCCTTTAGTGTAGAAAGCTTTTTACCACAATGAATTGAGTAATGAGCGAACGCACAAACACATTGAGTTTAGAATTATACGACTCCTATATAAACGTTAGTCTACCTATTTAAAATTTAGCAATCTTAGCCTAGAATCCAAGGGAATAGATCAATATGTTTTAATGCCCAGTACTTTATACATACACATATAAATACTAGGACACTTATGTTACAGATACATTCATCATTTCACTAGTCTAGCAATCCAATTGGCTACGTAAATATAGTATACTATATACTATACTTAGCACTCAATTCTCGATACCATTTGTAAAATTCCATCGTACATAAATATGTCATTTATCTCATTATGAAGTCCTCCTAAATACTACATACATACTATAGTTATTGAGTTAGTTGCATAAATATCACCGCAGCTATCTTCAGGTACTAATTAGCTTTTCAATACCGCCTGCGATTTTCGTTAGACCCGAAATGGCTTTTTAAAGGTCTAGAGCTTAGTCTTTAGCAAATGCAAACGGTTACTTAAAATCTTACCAAACTCCCAATCTAATGTTTTGTCTTATAAGCTAATCGCTATTTAAATGTAACTTCTAAACACAAAAAAAAAAAAAAACACAAAATTAAATAAAACCATAATGACGAAGAAAATGATAATGAAGAAAATTAAGATTATAGCATGTAAATGAATTTTTTAAAGAACAAAAATTGGTATATTGTGTTTTAAAACTGTTTTTAATATAAATATTTTACCAGAAACAAAAACCCAAAACTTGTTGCTACAATTTAACTAAACAATAACAACTTCATTACATTAAACAACACTTCAATACTAAATGAACACTATTAGAGTGAATGTTGAACTACATATTTACTTATCCCGATTCCGATTCCAATCCCGATTCTTTCTGCTCCGCACCCTTGCCGAAGTTAAAGAGCGGAAGAAGCTCCGAAACAGATGGAGCCAATGGCCACGCCCACCCTTATGCCCATGCCCACATCCAAGCCGACTATAGAGTTTCGTAGCTTCTAGAACCAAATGTATAACTGTACTTAAGTAACAACTTATTCAATGCAAATGCTTTCGAACAAAAAGCCTATCGTAACTATTGCATAGTATGTACCGTAGATAGAGCACGAGTCGAGACTCTACTCAGATACTAAATATATACTATATACAACAGATATGTTCTATATACACGCATACACATACTATTTAACAATATTTACGAGTAACTAACAACTATTAACTAACTAACTAACTAACTAACTAGCCGGCGATTGAGTTCTACGCCGTTTGCATTGTACAAAGCACCACGATAATGACAACGATAACGATAACTATGTATATCGTTATCGATAACGAAAATTACAAATTCAATGGAACAATTTCAATGGGTTCAATAAATGGGTCACAGCCAGCTAAGCAGTCCAACTAAATTTAATAAGCGAACCAACACCACGACAAGCACAACTTAATGCAAATTTCTTAATCATCTATATACATACATAGCTAAGCGAATATATACATATATGCATATATTGTATATATACATACATATATACACGTATAAATATAAATATTATATTTATAAAATTTATTATTTGTATTTTTAATATTAGTTTGATTTTGGGTTTGTCATTGTTGTAGCATGTTGGAGGCAATTAAATTACATACATACGCCAGGGACCACAAACGTGTTTTTTTCTTCCTTTTTATATAAAATGTGACAAAGTTTAGACACGACACGAAACTAGCAATTGTAATAATAACTAACACCTAACTAATCGAAAGAATCTTTAATAACTTATACTTAACTAAAAAGCCATTAACCGTTAACTACATCAAACTATGATTTGCATAAACAGAGCAAAGGACACATGACACAAGGCACAGATACACGCACTCGCACACACACATCCTAACAGAGATAACGGCGTGCCATAAGAGATACAGATACAGATACAGATACAGATACAGATACAGATACAGATACAGATACAGATACAGATACAGATACAGATACAGATACAGATACAGATACAGATACAGATACAGATACAGATACAGATACAGATACAGATACAGATACAGATACAGATACAGATACAGATACAGATACAGATACAGATACAGATACAGATACAGATACAGATACAGATACAGATACAGATACAGATACAGATACAGATACAGATACAGATACAGATACAGATACAGATACAGATACAGATACAGATACAGATACAGATACAGATACAGATACAGATACAGATACAGATACAGATACAGATACAGATACAGATACAGATACAGATACAGATACAGATACAGATACAGATACAGATACAGATACAGATACAGATACAGATACAGATACAGATACAGATACAGATACAGATACAGATACAGATACAGATACAGATACAGATACAGATACAGATACAGATACAGATACAGATACAGATACAGATACAGATACAGATACAGATACAGATACAGATACAGATACAGATACAGATACAGATACAGATACAGATACAGATACAGATACAGATACAGATACAGATACAGATACAGATACAGATACAGATACAGATACAGATACAGATACAGATACAGATACAGATACAGATACAGATACAGATACAGATACAGATACAGATACAGATACAGATACAGATACAGATACAGATACAGATACAGATACAGATACAGATACAGATACAGATACAGATACAGATACAGATACAGATACAGATACAGATACAGATACAGATACAGATACAGATACAGATACAGATACAGATACAGATACAGATACAGATACAGATACAGATACAGATACAGATACAGATACAGATACAGATACAGATACAGATACAGATACAGATACAGATACAGATACAGATACAGATACAGATACAGATACAGATACAGATACAGATACAGATACAGATACAGATACAGATACAGATACAGATACAGATACAGATACAGATACAGATACAGATACAGATACAGATACAGATACAGATACAGATACAGATACAGATACAGATACAGATACAGATACAGATACAGATACAGATACAGATACAGATACAGATACAGATACAGATACAGAAATAGAGATTACTTGAGAGTTCTGAGATGGGTTTGCTTGGGAAGCTTGCCACAGGAATTGATGGCGCATTTCAGATAGAGATTTCTTAAACACACACACACACACTTAGACACATACGCACACTAACTGAACGATACTCTGTGAGTCAATTATGTATATGAATACTTATAATGATTTAAGACCAAATCTACCCTAAGCCCTTACCATATTTCACTTACCAACTGCCCATTTCTCATACTTTGTACTTATTATGTATATGCTAGTATTTATTGTATGCAACGACGTACAAGAATTTGATGTCATTGTTGTTGTTGTTTTTACAATTAATTTAGTCGTTCTTAAGTTATAAATATTTTTGTACACTAGTTTAAGGTAGCCTATTAAGAGTTCCACGATTCTAGTTTTAAATTTCATTATAATTTTCATTTTTCTCGCTCACTCTGTATTTCTTCTATCAGTCTCTCTATATAGATATATGTCTCTATATAGATATATGACTCTATATAGATATATAACGAAATGTATGAGGTACATGATGAAAATGAGATTAGCACATGTTAAAGAACCGCAAATAAAGAAACAAATGATAATTTAAAAAAACAAAACAACTGAAAACACACAAATTGTGAGTTAACTTTTAGTGTGCCAAAACAAAAACAACTTTAATGCAATGTTATTCACCATAAAAAGGTATGATGTGGCTAAATAAATCCGAACAAACAAACAAGAAATTAAAACATAAAGAAAATCTCAGATAAATAAAAAAAACAAATAAAATTAACTTAAAAAAAATGAAAAACAAATGCAACTAAGGTGAAATATGAAAAAATAAAATGAATATAAAAATAATAATTAATATAACATTATTTAATAAAAACCTCAAGAGATAAGAAAATTTATAACTTAATTGCATCGTTTTTGATATTGATTTTCGTAACAATGTACTAGGCATTCTGGTATTTAAAAGGAATCCATCCATTGCGATCTGTTGTGATTTCTTTCAGTTTAAACTTTAAAGCATCAGCATAACTCAACGGACTTATAGAACTTTTTTACTACAGCTTATATCGGTATCAATAAATTTATTTGAGTTGTTATTTTTCAATCCAATGCAAGATATAGCGATATAGGGAATCTCGATTCCTAAACCTTTCATATGAAAATTTTTATTATCTTAGCTCTCCGTTGTTTCCATATTGCACTGTCAAATGCCATATACTATAGGCATATAGTATCTATTGAAGCGCACGTCACATTTTATAGCAAATGTATTCATAACTTTTATTCAGTTGGCGTTATGATTGAGATATAGTATATTTAACAACAAATTAAAATAATTCATGCTCAACGTTTCGTTGCAGGAGAAGAAAATAGTTTTAATTGGTACCAAAAATATATTCGCTCATCAAATGTATAACAATCGAACATTAAAAAAATTACATTTTCTATATATTCACAAAATTTTGAGTATATATATGCCAAATGCACAAATGGGCTTAGTAATAAAAATTACAACTTGATGTTTTTAATATTATAATTTTTTTATAGACAGCAAAATTATTTTTTTTTAATATATACACGTATATATTTAACTACTGCGCAAGTTAAGCTGTTAGTATTAAGTATCCCAAACTAAATTTCTGTTTTAAATATGCATAAATTACTTTCGTTTACTTGTCGGGACGAGTCTTACCCGTCTACTTGGTCGAATTCAAATATTTGTATGGGTTGTTAAAATCATTTAATGTCTTTCATTTGCCAAGTGTGGCAACCTTGAGATTAAGTGAAGAAGAACACTTGACAACAGGATCTACTTTGGGCTCGACAGTGGCACAATCAGATGCAACTCCTCTTGGGGTGTTCGAGAGGATAATTCTTTGCATAATATTTGAACCTTTTTACTTTGGCGATACCTATCGCATCAGTAGAAGCGACGAGCTGTGCGATGTTTTGCTGCGCCAGAAGGTGGACAATGATGAAAAGGAAAACCCCGGAAACGTTGAAAGGACCAAGTGTGAAGCCCAGTCAACCCTTAGAATTACCAACTGGCGAAGGAACGCACAAGACTTGAAAATTATCAGACATCAGGCATCAGGCCGTGCCCCATGAGGGCATTCAAGCCATATAATAATATTAATAATAATCATTAACGTACACTCAGAAAAAAATCTGGATTTCCGTACTTAAACAGGCCATTTTCAAGTACAAAAATCTCAAAAGCTGTCTAAATTCGGAATTTCTAAAGTTAAAAACAAAAAGCTTATTTTAAGTTCAGCAAGTACAAAAATCTTAAAATATAAATTTTCGGGAATAATTTACGTACGTTTTGGATTTATTTCAGGTCTGAAAAAATTTGAAAACATACCACTTTAAGTACACAAAAATCTTAAACTAGTTTAGTACAAATAACTCACTTTTTAATGATAGTATCTTAACATGATTCACGTTGTATATATTTGCCAGGGTCTTATAAATTCTGACTATGTTTGGTTAAAGTCGGACTACTATTTCGGATAGCTGCCATAGGAATGTGAAGTCAATATTTAAGATCGATTCATACATAATTTAAGATTTTAAGTACACAGCAATCTTAAGATTTTAAGAACGAAACAGTATAAATTCAAGTACGGTCGTACCTAATGTTAGGATGGCATATTTTTCTGATTGTAGATACAGAAGTTACAGCAACTTGCTGCTGTCGATTAAACAAATAGAACTATTGAATCTGGTAGCTAAAATTCCTATAGTTTCTGAGAACCAGGACAATTATATATATCCTCTTTTTATTATACCGCTAATATAACCGCTTATGGTTCGTCACCACACTTTTTTTTAATTTGTGAGGCTGGGCGTGGTCAACTTCAGAAGTAAACTTAATATTGGTCAATATCCCAGGATTATTGCCACCAAATTTGGATGTCCTAACAATTTATAGTCTGTGAGTTAAAGGTGTTCAAAGTGTCGAATCTAATAACGCTTGTGGTTTCCACACTCCCTTATTATAAATAAATATTTTATAATATTATATATATAAATATATATTATCAATTTACAAATTAATCAACTTTTAGAAAAAACGTGCCTGCTTTATAAATTGTAAGTATATTTGACGGATTTGTACCAAATTTGGTATTCTGTAAAAAAATTCTGTAAGCCCGTTGTTTTTCTGCTTATTTCAACAGTCGATATTGTTTTAAAAAGCAAACAGTTGGGACTAAATAAAAATATGTGTTTTTTTTTTTTTTTGATTTAAAGACTTTTGGGGTTAAATCCCAATTATGTCGGACTGGGTGATTTTTTGAATGATTAATCGAAATCAGGATGGCGTAAAAAAAAAATGCAGGAGTTTAGGGATTAAATTAATTTCTCTCTAGCCCAATCCGCAGTGTAGAAATCTCGGCGAATGCAAAGCTTTTAAAATCAGGGGTAGGTAGCCAGCAGCAGCTGTTTTAATCAGCTGACAAAAGCAACGCTGAAAATGCCGTTACACATGGGGTGGCGTGTAATTGAGCATTGCACTGATGCACGACAATCTGGCAACGCCGTCAGCGCTGTTAGCTTTCAACTTTTGAATAGCTTTCGTTAGCTTTCATCCACCCAAATTGCGATGCTGGCACACTAAGCAGAACACTCAACGCACGCGGCCAGCAAACGTTGAACGGCAAACGGGCAAAACGGGCAAAGCGGGCGAACGGGCAACCGCTAAACGGCAAACAATAAAAAAAACAAAAAAAAAAAAGGAGCAGAAAAACAAAGAAAGCACAAATTGTTTCTATTTCTTATACGAGTATAATTATTTTTGTATATTTATAATAAAAGAAAAACAAAACAAAAACAAAGCGCAAAATGTGTTGCTAATGCAACCAGCGAGTGGCAGATTCGCATCTGTTTAGGGATTCTGTGCTGTGGCATGTAAAGTTCATACGGCGGGTTGTGTGCCTTGTGTGTTGTCTTCATCATCTAGTGTGTGTGTGTGTGTGCGTGTGTGTGTGTGTGTGCGTTGTGAGGAGAGACGCGGAATCGGAATCGGTAAGTACAATTTCACAGACAGACTGCACATCAAAAATTATTTGTTTACATTTGACGAACGCGCATGAGTATATGTATGTGTATGTCTCAAAGAGTGCATGTGTGTGTGTGTGTGTGTGAAAAGCTTATTGGAAAATGTTAAATGTTGAGATTTTAGTGGGTTGTCGAGAGGCCAAGGCGAAATACTTGATTTGCATTTGGCCAACCGTTTCACCTCCAACCGTATTGCCTTTTTTGATGTAAACTATTTTGTACATAAAGATACTACATACATACATATTTCTAATGGAAAACAGATGGAACAAGCCCTGACTGTCTTCAAAATTATGTAAATACCGAAATTTTTGCATTCATACATACAGTTATTGAAGAAATGGCTTTTGACTATGAGAATTGATTCTTAAATTTATTTTATTTATAATACAATTCGTTTCACCCCCAAAACAGTGATTATACTAACTTAACCTGAATAGAAAAAAAAATTCGTTAACTATGCGACTTTGTTAATTTGTCAAAGCATAACAGTAAGTCTGGAAAACTTGGGCGTTAGCATCCCCATTCGTGTAGGTTCTCATGGCCGTTGATTCACCTGCAACGCGAAAAGCGGCCAAACTGATTAGGAATATCAGATATACAATATACAAGGGGTAGGGATGGTAGGGGTGCGAGGGGACTCGTGCTAGGCATTTAGGGGGCCGCTAATGTGCTTGGCCTATCTGATTTATGTCGCAAAACAATCAAATTATTGTATGATACTCCCTCTTTGGCGCTTTTGTTTTTTACAATTTGATTCTTCTACGTTATTGTTGTTGTTGTCGTTTTAGTCGTCGGTAGTTTGATTTATATGGCCCCCGTTGGTACTTCTCATTCCATTACAATGGCGTAGGCAGGTTTATTATTTCAGACATATTTGAATTATTCAATATTGATATAATTGGTAAAGAGTGCTCATAAAACACTAATTCCCGAAAGTTGGCAAAATATTCTCACCCCCTTCGCACAATGCTGCCTCCGCCCTTGTTCCATTATACTGTCAGTTGAACTCGGGTTTTATTTCGTCTTTTTTCAACATGAACTAGATTTAGATTTAATGCTGTCAGGTTGATTCAACATTTGCCAAATAAAAAAAAGGCTATGAAATAATACTTTTTCGATAGTAAGATTGTTACTATCTCAATTATTGGGAAAAACAGTTGAAGACAACACGTCTCGTAATCTTTTGTACTATAGAGCGGTATTTTCGAGAGTTTGGATCAATCCAAATGTTCAAGCAGTAAAAAACAGAAAGAAATCGACGTCAGCGTGAGCGTTAAGTTTCCTTGGCGAAAATCTGTCAGTTTGTTTGTTAGCTCGCTCGAGTGCTTGTGCGTCTCTCGGGCGCCACTTACAAAATGCTAACGTAAAGAGTACTTGCAGCAAAAAGAGCCATAGTGTGTTCACAGCTGATCTAATCAATTTTACAGATAGTCTCTACTCCAATCAATATGCTTCCTAATTGATACGCTTTTAATAAGAAATCTATATTTTCTATGAAATTGTATTAAATTTGCAATCAGCATTTTCGGAAAAGCTGTACTTTTTAGTACAATTAAACAAAATTCGTTGTGCTTTTCAATGGAAACCAGTACAGTGGAGCGAATACATAGAACAACGCTCTTGAAAGGTCTAAAGGGTATCCAAATTCACTTGCCTTATTGTAATGTTAACTTTGCGAAATTACTTGGAGACCCTCGTAAAATCCTAACATACTCGTATGCCCAGCTGTTGCATAAATTTTTGCATTTTGTTGCTTTTGTTTCTTGCTGTCATCCAAATAAGTGTGTGTATGTACTTTTCCGTGTGTGTGAACTTTTCTTTTTGTGGATTTCATGCGCGTTTTATGCAGCTCAAGGAATTTCATAGCTCGTATCAAGGCAATGACAAGGCGTTCAGCCTTTTCAGCGGTTGTATTTTTTAGCCCAGTACACCCAGGGTATAAAGGCTATTGGGTTTGTGGCATTGACTGTTCGTCCGTATGAACATTTAGATCTCCTAGACTATATGAGTTTACATCCGCCAAATTCGAATATTAGATTTTGCATGTGATTGTTTCACACAAAAACAATTAGAGTTTTCACTATACAGTAGCAGCATTGCAGGGAGCACATGTGCAATACTGATATCGTCAGTATCCCTTTACGTTTCAGCCTTGCAAATGGATTTGTATTTCAGTTTGATAATTTCGTTTCAGTATGTTTGAGTTTCCTGGTATTCTAGATGCTTGAGTTGAAGATCTACGTGCAAAAGTTGTCGGTTCAAATTTGGGAACTATTTCAATGTTTTTTATTTATTTTTATTCGATGCACCCATTTTTTACGATTTACTTATTTATAAAATATGAAAATACCATCTATTTTTTCTTGTTTCCGCTTGCAAAAATAATTTGTCGGTTGCATTGTAAAGTTGTCCTACAATCAAACAAATGTATTGTGTTGTCAAAACTTTAACACTAAAATATGCCAAAAGTTCTAAAATTCGATTGAAATCATCGACTTTCATCGATCTTTTTATCATCTTTACATGAGCATATGTGAAATACTTTTCGTAGTCAAGGGTCTTCTTCACATGTGCTCCCTGCAATGCTGATACTGTATAGTGAAAGCCCTAAATGTTTTCAAATGATTGAGAACATTATTTAGATCTGGATATTTTCACCCCTCGCAATCAACATTAAAATTTTATTTCGCGAATATTAAAAATTAATCACTGCAAAGTTTATGTACACATTCTGCGTTTTTACACGTTTCCATTATTAAAAATGTTGATTTATTGTACAGTTTGAGAACAATTTATAGCAAATGTTGATTTATTAAATCCGGAGCTCAGCCATTGATCACCAAGAAACATATTTGATTGAAAAGTATACATATTTTTTAATTAAAAATGGTAAATTAAAAACTAAAGTATTATTTACAAAACTTACTTTATTTAAATGTATTTTTTCTTGATATAGTTATTGTTTCATTTAAGTATATGTTTAATAAAATGTGATGTTTTTTTTTTTTCAATAATTGCACTTCTTTGATGTTTTATTTTTTTTTATTAATGGTAACAGAATCGAACAAAGTTACTGGTACTGGGCATCTAAAAGTAGAGCACTTTGTCTGTAGTGCTCTTGTTTTTTTTTTTCTCTCTTTTTTTGTATATTTATTTATCTTCTTGCTTTTTTGTTGCGGTTCAAGTGCGACCCCGTTCCGGGGACTTTCGTTGTCCGGGTTACCATATGCATTAGAATGGGTGGCGAGTGCGGCGGATTCAGGCAATGGCAACGCTGAGTCCTTGCGCATTTCTGTATTGTCGTCATAGCAAAATCAACTAAATTCAGCCGCACGGCTTTTGCTTTACTTTCAGTTGCGTTCAGTTCGGGTTAAAGGTTAGGCTGGGGTTACGAGTTACGAGTTGCGAGTTAGGGGCTACGGGTTCCTAGTAGCGGGTTCTGGTTTTGTTTGAGCAGTTCAACAAGAGTATTAGTATTAGCCAGCCTTTAGCTATTTAATTGGTTTTATCAATGAAATGCGTGTGTTTCCATTAAAAGTAAGCGTCTATCTCTTATTCCGCCCTCTTAGCATAACAAATATTCATATTGCATATATATGTATATATACTTTTATACATCTTCTATATTGAATTAATATATTGAAATGTTTAATATGTTTCCTTTTACGGTTTCAGTAATGCAAAGGTGGCGTTATGGCACTGCAAGGCTGGCGCTTTTTCGGTGTCTCGGCAACAATCATCATCTATATAGGCGGTGTTCTATTTCTATCCATGAACAATATACCCGGCTCGCATCCAAAACGCACGCGCATCGAGCGGTTTGCCGAGGTAAGTAATCCTACAAATTTTTACTGATCCTACAGCTTGTTCACCTTTAGTTTACTTTACCTTAGGACAATCATTTCAATTTAAGGTTCCAGGCAGAAATATTCAGATTTGAAGCAATTAACTTTTTGCTATTATATTAAAAGATCAATTTAATTGAGATCATTGCAGCCGTTCGGATATAATAACTGATTGATTAAATCTTAACAGAAAATTTAACTCCTAAGCAGGGAATCAAACCGAAACAAATATCGGTTCCGGTTTCGGTGCAGGTACGTCCCGAAACAACTATTTCGGTAAACGGTTCTATTACTGTTTTTTCCTTTCGGTTCCGGTATCAGTACCGGTAAGTAACGGTACAGCAATTAAATTTAAAAAAAAAAAATGTTATAAAACAAAAATATGTTAACAGATTTGTACATAGATACGTACTATATGTTTGTATTTTATCGAGATAATCCCAACCTAAATTTAAAGTTTTTTTTTAATAGAAAGCAAAATTGGCAAAATGATATACATGAAAAACAAAATAATATTTTTCGAAAAGTGTACCCAAAGCGTACCGGTACAAACGTTTCGGTTTTCGGTTCTTATAAACAAATTTATTTCGGTTACGGTTTCGGTTCCGGTTCTCAAAATGAAACGGTTAATTTCGGTTAACGGTTCCGGTACCAGTTTCGGTATTATTCCCTGCTCCTAAGTATTGTCTCAATGAGTGAGCTACTAAAATAAATTAACCATGGAACTCCAGGCAAGAAGCGAAAGGTTTTTTTTTTTGTAAATTATTGGACAAAGCATTTTATATTTATAGATTTATTACTATCCACATATACAAATTTTAGTGTCGTAGCAGGATTCTTAACAAGAAAGGTAACAAACAGACTCAATCGTGGCCGTGTGGGAATCGAACCCAGATATTTTTGAAACTGAATATTTAATTATGTGCCAGATCGTTGACTTTAATTACAGAGCCACTTTATACAATAATAAGATCGAGATTATAATCTAATAAAAATGATATGGAAAGTTAACTGACGGAGAATTTTGTTTTTCTAATAATATTGTAAAATTGATATACGAGTAAACAGATCCATAATCATATATCTAATTAAAACTTCTCTTGGTTTTCAGTTTTCCAGCTTTCATAGTCCCCGGTTTCCTATGCCCAGCCGCAAGATGACCATACGCTGGTGTCGCGACCTTAAATATCTAAATCGCGAGCTTCCAAATTATACAGACTACAAGGCCGGCGATTTCTATAGTAAGTATTCCCAAAAGTACAACTAGATCCAATTGAGTAAATGGACATTGCTCTTGCAGCTGCATTACCCAACGATGTGAGTGCCAGTCTACAGCTACAGGGTGCGCCCTCCGCACCTATGTTGACCGCCTTGGCGAGCTTTCCGGGAAGCGGGAATACGTGGTTGAGGTATCTGCTGCAGCAGGCGACGGGAATATTGACGGGAAGCATCTACAAGGATTATGGTTTGCTCAAGACTGGATTTCCGGCCGAGAATGTCTGCAACAGCTCAGTATTATTGGTGAAGACTCACGAATGGGGTTCCAAGGCGTGGGCACCGTTCTCCAAAGCAATACTCTTGGTGCGTGATCCCGAAAAGGCAATAATAGCCGAGTTTAATCGCCAAAGTGGCGGACATATTGGATTCGCCTCACCCGATCGCTATAAACGCACCAAGGGCAAATGTAAGGCAAAGGATATTGCAATTCAATGTGGATTATGTGTTCTAAATCTTCTGTTTTATACTGTTTTTTGTTACAGATTGGCAGCAGTTTGTCAGCAACAAGCTGAAAGGTTGGGAGCTCATGAATCTTAGCTGGGCACGCAATTTCACGGGCAGTATTAAGGTTGTGTTCTACGATGATCTGGTGCACCATACAGAGCGTGAACTGCGCAGCATACTGGACTTTCTCGAGTTCCCCGTTAACGAGCAGCTTATGCGATGTGCCCTGATGCGAAAAGAGGGCATCTTTCGACGCAAAAAGCGGCTCTTATCCTTCGACCCCTATACGGAATCCATGCGAGCCGAGTTGCTGACGCGCAGACGCATCGTTTACAATTTACTGGGCAGGCTCAAGGACATAGAATAAGTGAGAATGCTGGAAATGATTTGGATACGACGAATTATGCAACGAGCAAAACAAAGCAAAGCAATGCTAAATCCACCAGAAAAAAACAACAAACAAACAAACAAACAGATCTGCACTCTCTGCACAATCCTACAATCCCGAAACTTTATTTACTCTAGTGATCACCCAAGAAATGACTGCAAAACGCATCTTAGCTAAACAAGATAACACACATAGATCTTAATAGAAACCGATATTTGTTACACATATTTAAATAGCAGATAAACCCACAAACTTATACATTGAAACCGATAAAATGATGAAGAATACGAACCCTGTCCAATCCTCTGCCATGCGCATCGTTTCGTATAGTTTGCTGCTTTAGTTGAAATATTTGACAAATATTTATGTTTGATATAGGATAGCTATAGGGTAGAGGCAGAAGTAATGCAATCGCGATTGCGACAAGGTATTATGATTCCTGAACGAATTTATGAAATTCATTATACGCCATGTTGTGCTTCATCGCTCATATCCGTGTATTCCATTGATATTACTGGTTATATTGAAATCCAATATTAGGCTATCCTTGTAAAAAGTTTTATACATGATTCTACAATAATTTATTGAAATACAACAATAATGAACATATTAGATAATTGTACAAACCAATAAAATATGTAATAAAATCAAATATAACGAAAACAACATCAAAAAAAGACAATT
>OX596006.1:21138177-21225876 GCA_951394115.2 Drosophila phalerata
AATTTTCTGGAATACGTTTAATTACGTATTGGAATCAAATCTGTAAAGGATCAAAACATACTAAACCTTTTCATATTTAATTCATTTAAATCACGAAGCAATCACAAGTGTTTACACAAAAATTGCGAAAAATAACAAAATTAAATACCATATACGCTTAGAAAAAAACTAGTCGGAAAGGCTATTGTCGAGACCATGGAATACCCATTACTAGTTTCAAAATATATATATTTAAAAAAAAAATTTATTATTAGTAAATAAATATTAAATTACTATTTAATAACAACTACTGCATACTTTTGAGTGCTTGTTTTTCCGTCAATATTAATAACATATCTATGGTTATCTATTACTGTCCGATCTACTTCTTCTACTTGTCCGATTTCGCTGCGTTTAAGGCGGGGTATAGATAATTTTAATAGATAACTTCAATTAAGAACTGAGGGTGTGGTGGTTTTGTGCGATTTGCGATTGCTCCAACGTTATTGGGATCTGCGTGCCAAATTTGGCATCTCTATCTCCTATCTGTATCTCTGAGATCTATACGCTCACACAAGCGGACTGACGGACGTGCCTATATATACTCGGCTGTTGATGCTGATCAATAATATATATACTTTATAGGGTCGGAGATTCCTCCTTCTTCTTCTTGCTTCAATATGCTTCATTGTTTTCAAAATCTTAAAATATTTCAAATTCTTTTGTAAAAATATGATTTGACAATTTTTCTTTGCATATTTTAGCGATTCACACCTTTTATCCCTAATTTTCGCATCTGTCAAATTAAGCTTGATAAACATACCGATGCGTATCGATAAAAGAGATAGGTGTTTGATGTAAACATGAATTATTGTTTTTTACCTTATTTTTTACATTTATTTTTTATAGTTCTTACTTGACTTTTATACCCTTACATAGGGTATAATAATTTTAACCCGAAATGTGTAATGCAATCAAGAAGGCGTTACAGACATAGAATAAATCCACACACTCCTGATTCTTAATCATGACAATGGCCTTGTCCGTCTGTCGGTACGTCTGTTTCTATGCAATCTTGTACATTAGTAATAAAGCATAACGGAACGATCGGTCGAATATAACCTTTTGTCAGTTTAAAATTATAATCTGTCACTGTATTGGACTTAAGCTCACAAACTCAAAGTGAATTCAATATGCGAAATATTTTCAGATTGATATGAGAACAGGTTAAAGATTTTCACTTCCGACAAATCTTGCCGAAATTGAAAACCGGAACATGCCTGATTATTACAATTTGCAACTAATTGTTACATAGAAATTTCGATTTAAAGACTTACCACAGTTTCGGGCGCTCATTTCAAAATATTTATTTAAAATTAAACAAATAATATTATAGACGAACTCGCTTGGGGATAGTTTCCGTAAGCCTCCTTAATTTACTTTAGGTAAAATTAAGTTGTTCGACAGCAATCTCATTAATATAAAACCCTCGGTATTTGAACTTTTGACTGTTAAGGAATTTATCGTACTGCCGTATCACTTCCCACTGGGCGGCAGCATTGAGGCTTCAACTTTTTAAAAAGTCTGAGTGAAGAAGTGTACACAAACAAACAAGCAGACATTATGGTTATTACTTGGGCCGGGCTCAGACATGTTTATTTATAAATACGACTACCCAGACATGAACATGAATGAACATGTACATACCAACAGAACAAAGTGAAGGCAAAGAGGAAACGGAAATGGAAAAGCAGCCATAGAACAAAAAATTATATAAAATGCATAATACATAATACAATAATACAAAGTACAAGTGATTTATCTGAATGCATTTACTTAGAGATACCCTGTAAATGGGATAAAAACTAATCATATATAATTTAATTACAAATTGGGTAGCTACCATATTTGTTGTTTTAAATATGGCTAGGGAATTTATTGTCATATTAGACATATTATCAAGTTAGCTAATCCGTCAGTTTAAAACAAACACTTATAGACATTTAACCCTTTATCACCTAAGAGCGTCTACAGACGATCATCACTAAAATCCATTTATATCTGAATCTAAACGTTTTTGCGCTCTAACCGTCAAATATGATTTTCGACAATTTCGTCACTAATTAAAAGATGCAAGTTTGAATGCGATCATTTACGTATTTTGGGTGCCACCTCATTTTGCGTCTTAATTTTTGTAAAAGCTGGTGCAAAAATTATTTGGTTATTTTGTGTCTGTTTACAGTACAAAAAAGTCCTTTGCAGCAGTTCAGTTGAGTCGGGAATTTTTAGGTAAGATGCTTGTAGTTGTTTTGTAATAATTTATTATAAATTTGATTTAAAAACAAAGATTTTTCTTTATTTCAAGCTATTTGTGATGACTGTCTGTAGACGGTCTAAATGGTTAAGGTGATAAAAATTTTTCCCACTTTCAATATTTTAATTCAAACCATTTGACAATGTCACGATAAATCGGAACAAGTAGAGCCTGATATAAGGACAAAAAAGCCAAATTTTCTTTGAAATTTATATGGAATCCGAGGAATTTGATAAAAAAAAGCGCAGAGCCGCATTGCCAACAACCAGCCTTACCGTTGGCAAAAAAAATCAGTTTAGTCAGTAGAAAGTGTAAGATTCGATGACATAAACCAATTTTTTGAATGATGATCAAAAAACTGTGAAAAAGGCCGACCCAAATAAATTTTTTTTCTCAAAACTGCGATAAATTCCGAACCATATAAATTGTTTTTTTCTCAAAATTAAAAAACTTTTTTAAAAGCTAAAATATATATGTATGATTAATTTTTATCATTTTTTTATAGTTTTGTCCAAAGAATTTAACTTTAACTGAAAACGATAATTTATATTTCAATTTAATTTAAATTTTTTCACCCAACCCACTAAGACCGTGTACAGGCGGTCATCCAACTTTTTCACCTGATGCTTTCAGGTGAACTTTTCTCGACAAACCAATTTTAAATTCGTGTTTTCTCAGATAAATATTCTTCGTATTTAGATTCCAGTGAATAAATGGTTAAGCTGAGATCACAAATAAAGATTATTTTCGTTTTTTTTTGTAATTTAAAAAATCAACGGCATGGAGAAAATATACAAGAAAAAGAATAACACCATAATGGTTGTTTCTGTGAAATCTTTGCATAAAATAATTTTTATTTTTTAAGAAAAAAATAATAAAATTCACATATAATCATTACTGTGATTTTTGTTTTTTTTTTTGATAAAAATAAAAATCAATTTCACCTTATAGCATACGGGTAGAACACGGTAATTGGCATTCTGGACTGTGCGCAAGAATACTTATTGCGCAGTGCCAAATGCCAGTTTTCGTGTTTTTTTTTGTTTTTAATTTATATTTTTATTTACAAATTTTATAATCAACTTAATTTTGTACGTCACAAAATTGGATATCAGAAATTTTGCGACTAGATTACGCTTTCGTCACCAGACTTTTACCTCGTGTAGAGGTTGTTTTTTGTGGGATATCAGAAATTTTTGCAATTGCTTTTGCTTTTGACATTGTACCTTTATCATTAATGCAGGCCAATAGTAAATTGAACTTGTTGAATTTCTTTTATATTTAAGAAAACAAAAAAAAAAAAAAAAATAATAATAATCATAAAGATAAAAAAGAACACATAAATTTAATATGCGCTGCAGAAAAGCACAACTAGTTTATTTAATTTATATTGTCCAAAACAAAACTAAACTGTCTGGCAACATATTGCAGATATGTGCGATATACCAAAAAACGGAATTTTATTGACTATAACATATTGAAATTTAATATGTAGTCATGATGTCATGTGCCAATTTATGAAAATCGCTCAAATGTAAGCTAAAAACCCTTATTTTACCTGTAAAATGTTAACTGAGTACTTCAGAAACAAAATTAGAGGTACGCCTAAAAGCCCTCAAACTCACATTTCCAATGATATATAGTTCATATCTGTAGCTTCTATGGTTTGGTTGTAGCATTTCCCCGCTAAACTAGCGGGTTTTTCAATAAGTCGTTAAACAAAATTTTCTAGATTTTCGGAAAGGAAGAAGTCCCCATCAGTACATCTAAGCCGTCCGCAGTGATATGTGATTTTTATGTCTTTACCTAAAAATAATCCTTATTATTGATTATTATTTTAAAAAATCATCAAGTAATCATTACTATGTAATTTTTAAAAATAAAATTAAAATGATTACCTTCTGTGCATTTAAGTCCAAAAAGTTATTTGCTGCACATTAATTCAACCTACCCTTTAAGGCATTATTTTTATGCAGAGGGTATGAAATGACGGCGATTGCTTGTCGCATTATTAATGCACTAGTATGTGTGTGAGTTGCTCTGCGATTTTGTGTGTGTGTGTGTGTTAGGTTGTGCTACTAAAAATAAACAGAAAGTAAATATTTGTCTTAATTATTGCATAAATGTCACTCGACTACATATAACTGTTGCTGGGTGCTATCGGAGGTAGATGGGTTTCTTGGGGGTTTCGTTTCGACAGATTTATGGGAAGTTGTTTTGGGTGTCGCTAATGGGGAAAAAGTGGAAATGGACGTAACCTTGAAAAGCGTTTTGTAATTTATTTACATTAAATATTTATTAACTATTGTTGGGCTCTGACCAGCGAGACAAATAAAAAATTGCAGAAGTAAACGGATCCAAACAAAAACACAGAATGAGAGAGACAGAGGCAGCGATGAAGAAAGGGAGAGAAAGAGAGAGAGAGAGAAAGAGAGAGAGAGAAAATGTGCATGAATAAGTGAGTGAAGGAAATGGTCAAAAGGTAGACAGAAAGTTCTGCCAATGGCAAATTACCAGTCGAAAAAAAGTTGAATGCACGCGACGCACAGGTGAAAACAAAAAAAAACAGATACAAATAAAGGTACACAAAAGGGAGTGTGCAAGAGGGATATAGATGGATGCTGGATGGAAGTGAAGGATGAGGATGGGGATGAGGATGGGGGTGCATTTCACCTGCTGCGCTGTGCTGAGCTGAGCTGCAACCCCGTCCTTTACCCCGCCCTTAGCACTGAACCTGCTCATTTTAATCTGGCACAGGGCACTTTAAAAACACTTACTGTAAATAAAAACAAGGAGCGCGTCGTCTTCTTAAAGGGACTACAACTACATTTGCTTATCGGATTTAACAGCCCCTGAGCCACTCCAGCTCGAAGCTCGTAGCTCGTAGCTCGTAGCTCTCGCAACTCCAACTCGCAACCTCAGACCCTCAGACCCTTGGTCCGCTTGGCAGTTAGGGCAACTTTTCGGCTTTGAGTAGAAGAGAGCAAAAAGCGTATGGCAAAAGGCGAATGATCAAAGCGGCGGATTTATAGGATTTATGCGCTACCCTTGGCTGGCTGAGCGCATTAGGCAACATCGGGAGTGGGTTGATGGGCGAAGGGCGAAAGCAACAGAGGGCAGGGGTCACGGGCACCCCGGTGACAGTGACAGTGACAGTGACAGTGGCAGTGGCAGTGACAGTCACCGACGACGCGCTTTAGCTGGTTACAGCAAACACTTAACGCCTTGCAGTCCATTAAATGGAAATTTGTCACAGACAAGCTGACAAATGGACAGCTTGGACGAGCAGCGAACAACTGGACAAATATTGTAGAAAGGGACACACCCGGTAATGTCGCCACTTGAATTGTTTGAATGGAGCGCTAAATGGACGGCCGTATCCTTAATTTGATTTAAATATTCATAAACTGCATTAAATGGCCGCAACAAATGTGCCAATTAAACGCGCCACAAACCAATCAAAATGTGATCAGAGGAACAACAACCATCAAGTATTCGAATATAAAATACCCTCTACCAAATTCCTTGGGTTCATTATGAAGCTTTCTGTTAAAGCAGATCATCTGAAAAATTACTATATATTACAATATGTTAAATGTAAATCCAATAAATTAATAATTAAAATTGATAGCAATAATCTCAAAAGTTCATTAGTTGATACTCCAAATTTTATATAACTACTTAATTATTTACACAACTTTATTAAATGTTTTTTTTTTTAATGGTTAACAACACAAGTATACATAATTCATTCCTACTCAAAGACATTATTTGGAGTTCTAGTTTAAATTCCTGATTGTTCGTTAGTTATATACAAATATTATATATTTAACACATCATTTTCAATTGAAAATTTCATGTTTTTGTTTTCTTTAGCTACTCATTTTCAATTTATTATCTAACTTGACGTCTTTGTACATTGTCGATTCTGGGAGTTCCTAATAAGCCATGTTTCAAATGTTACGCATTTTAAGCAATTATAATTGATAAATATGATGATAATTATTAGTAAGTAGTATTAGATAATTAGTAAAATAAGAATTTTCATTTATCATTATTCATAATAATCAATTATTGTTATTAATTATTAATCAGTAAAGTTTGTTATGATTATGTGCAATTTCTCATAAAGTCCAGAATGTCATAAAACATTTTAATTTCTGAAAGATAATATGCATTTCTATCAAATTTTTTCAAAATAAGTATATGCCTAAAAAACTAATTGGCAAGGATACATACTTGACAAAGACATGAATGGAATATATCGATATTTTTAACTCTGTTTAGGGTGAAGGGTGCATAAACTAATATGTTGGCATATTGCAATCGAAGTTATTTATTTATCTTATTTAAAATTAATTCTCATTTTAAACACTAAATAATTGTCTAGCCATGTCGATCTGGCTGCTAATTAATTCTTAAATACTTTTTAATTTACGTCTTTATAAAACATCTTTATGATAACAAAAATTGTGCAATTTTATAAAAACAAAGCCTATAAGATCTAGAGCACCCAAACGTGGCATAATATTAAAAATCTTTAAACGACGAATCCTTAAGCCGGAAGTCTGTCAATATATTATTTTAATTGATAAAATACGAAATATTACTAAAGCTTATGGGTGAACACAATCTAAACTCATTAAATATAGACAAAAGTGTGTTGTATTTTTATTATCATAAACATGGAAAAAGTTAGAGACGTGTCAATCTTTTAAAATTCAAACTTCTTGGCAATGAGGCGAGGCTCTAACACGATAAGTATCAGATGAAGAAAAGATCTTGCAATACACACATTACAATGAAGTATTACATACGAGTATGTACGTTTAGTAGGTATTCAGGAATGTTCTGCAAATTTTTAACCGTGCAATAACAACACAAAAACAATTGTCAATGATTTCAAATGACAAAAATTTGGTAAGAGATTTGACAAAATGTGAATTTAAAAAAAAAAATAAATAATATTTACAATTGAATAAAAAAGCTTAAAATACATTTTGAATAAAATTTTGTAAAATATATAAAACAACCCCAAAACCAACGATTTTGTTAAAATTAGAAAAACAAAAAAATACAAATTATTAAAGTTGATTTTTGAGATTTCGTAATAATGTCCGTAAAATTAAAACCTCTGTCAGTTTAAGAAGAGCAACATTTCGTACTGTGGTATTCTTCAAACAACTAAGATAACAATTAATTGTTGATATTAAAGCAGCTCAAATGAATACGTGTATGTTGTTGATCTTGTGCTCCAATTTTGCATTAGTTTTGCTGCACAAATCGATAAAATTCAACATTCATTCAACATTCATTCAATGCGTATCTGTTCACACACATCATAAATATTAAATGGCTGACAAGCAAAAAAAAAAGTGAAATAACCCGATACACAAACATGCAGACAAAGAGAGAGAGAGAGAGAGAGATAGAAAAATGAAAATACACATAACAAGACAGAAAAAAAGGAGAAGATAAAGAAAAAGAAGAGCAGCAGAAAAAAGCAGGCAGCAGTTCACTTGATTAATTTATAACACTAATAAAGAATTTATGCCCAAGTGTCAACCTGCACTGCGGCCTTAAAGCACCACACCGCAACATACAGACACGCACCATACCCCTCATCACCCCCCCTCCCACAGTCAATGTCCCTGTCCACTTGTCATAGTATGCATTTGGACTGCCATGTCGAGCAGGTCAAGACACACAAAAATAACAAACTCGCTTTGGCCAAACTCCGTTCAGGTCATATACTACACAGACCAATTGGCTGGTGGTTTGCCGGTACGGCGAGACGGTGGTACGGCGATACGGTGGTACGGTGGTATGATGGTTTGGCGGTGCCAGCCCGGTGCTCTGGGTGATAATTTGATGAATGACTGCGCATATTAATTCATAAATTAATTTGTTGTTATGTTGCGGCTGTTGGTTTTTATTACCTTTCGCTTTACCTGCATTTTAGTTAAAGGCCCACACAATTTACTGTCGCCTACTTTTCAGCGCAATTCTACACATTAATCATTACTCATGTTGGGATTTGAATTATATTATCTTTCAACTTTGTAAGGACACCCATGCAATTTTATCAAAATAAAATGAATACTAATACAAATGATAGCCGCAATTAAATTGGTTAAAATTAAAGTTAAAGTTTAATGAATGAGTATTTTCTTGCATACATTTTGCTTATATATCGAAATATATAGCTATACAATATTCATACGGATATTACTTCAATAAGTCAGCCCTTTTTTTACATACTAACTGCAGTTAAACTTTTACAATATTAAAAGTATATACTTAAAAAAATTAATAATAATAATTAAAGTGAATCTGAGGTCCCGTGGCTCCGTAGTTAAAGTCAAAAATACAGCTATGTTAAGAATTTGTTACATAGCTGATCTGTTTTATCTTGCAATGACACTGAAAGTGCTTTAAGTAACAGGTAGCGTGCACATAATAGAAATATAATTGTAACAAAAATATTAAAGTGGATCAAATCGCAGTAAAATAAATATATGTAGACTTTTAAGAAAGCTTAACATTGCAAAAAACAGCAGTACAGTCGAAAGTGATGCCATATTTCATATGATACTAGGGGGTCTCCGCCCCCTGCTCGCTTCGCTTGCCAACTCACAGCTCACTTCGCTCGCATAGCTCGCCACGATTACGACCGCTTGTTACGCTCACTTTTTTCGCGAAATTTATAACGTCTATAACAGATAATATTTGAATTAGAATGGGGGCATTCAGAAGGTTTTTCAATCAGTAATCGCTCCTTTATTTGTGATAGATCAGTAATTAGTACCTGCTGAATGAAATTATACTATTTTACGAAGTCAGCCTACTATAATATGTTTGTGAAAATTCTCCTTTCATCGTATGGAGTAAACAATCAGTATCAGGTATATTTAAACGATACATTTTTTGTGATACCGATACCAAAATTTAACATTTTAAATTGTTAAAAATTTTCTGCTGAATGTGAAAAGTAGTAATTCGGTATCATGATTGGTGATCAAGGTTACATGCTGAATGCCCCCATTGTCTCTGCTATATGATATATCAATCTATTGAAATAGATTCTGCCAGCTATAAAGTTTTTCATACTATACAATGTACAATACAATACATATCAAGGCTGCAAACCACCAAAATTTTGTTAAAGGTTCGGTTCGATGGTTCGAACCATAGAGCAAGGCTTAGGTCCGGTTCGTAAACCGGTTTATACACCTCCTAAACCCAAGGTTTGGGTTCGAACCTTGGTTCAATTATGAGCAAAAAAAATTTTTTTTGTATATAATTTTTCTTGATTTTTGTATCGAAGTAAGTTAAATAAAAAGTATAATTTTATAATAGTCAAAATTAGTATAAAGATGACCTATTATTTTAATATAATTTAATTTAAATTTATATTAAATTTAATTTATAATATATTTTTAGTGAACTTGTTTTGTTTCCGCGCGATTGAATTCACTTCACTTCTCGATAAGCACTAAATTCCAAGAAAAGTTTTGATTGTATGTAGATCATTTAGTTCTGCAAATGAACTACGACGAACAAACTCCAGTGTTGTCAATGTTTTCATAGAAATCGATTCAATCAACTCGATAGATCGTCGCTTTTGCGAAAACTGAGCTATCGACATTTCGATGCATTTTCACATCAGTAATAAAAAGAATGTAATTAATTTTTTTCGAACCGAACCTTTTATTTAAGAAATGGGTTCGGTTCAGGTTCGGGTTCACGGAGTATACAACATAAAATGTTCGGTTCATGATCCGGTTCGGATTGCTTCAAAACCCGAACCGAACCGGTTCAGCGAGGTTCGGTTCAGAACCGGTTTGCAGCCTTGATACATATAGTACGTATGTATGCGCAAATCTCTTCATATATTTTTGTTGTATAACATTTTTTTTTTTTTAATTTAATTGCTTAACTAATACTGATACCGGAACCGAATCGAAAAACCGAAATAGAACTGTTTACCGAAATAGTTGTTTCAGGACGTACCGAAACCGAAACCGGAACCGATATTTGTTTCGGTTTGATTCCCTGATTGAAACTTTATAAAGGACAAAAATTAAAGAGAAGAAACAAGTACATGTAACTATTAACAAATAATATAAAAACAATATAAGAAAGAATATAGTAGAGATCCCCACCATAGGATACCCGTTACTTATTTCAATATATACTATATAAAAGTACTTTAAAGAAAATACTTGTATTACTTTGAATACATTAAACTGCCGTTTTACTTGTTCGATCTTAATGCGATTCAGTGGGATAATAGATAATACTAATAGATAACATTAATCACCACAAAAAAACGTATTATCTTAAAAAGTGTGGGTGTGGTGGTTTTTTGCGATTTGAGGTGGAGAATTTGAAACAAACTTGATCTGCTTGGGAATATTGAAATCTGTGTGCCAAATTTGGTTACTCTACCTTTAACAGTCTCTGAGATCCTTTTGTTCATGCAGACAGACAGACAGACAGGCAGACAAACATGGCTATATCGACTCGGCTGATGATGCTGATCAAAAATTTACATACTTTATAGGGTCGGAGATGCCTTCTTCTCCCTGTTACATACATTCCAACGAACACAATAAACTCTTTTACTTATTTGTTAAGTAAGGGGTATACCAATACAACCTTTGCAGGTTTCTATCTGGAGTCGTCCCGATCGCAGTCGATGGCTGTATCCGCAAAGACTCCCACGAATTCATAGATTACTGCCAAAATACATTATTGATCGTGATTTTATAAATATTGTTACATTACAGCCTCCTAGCTCTTATAGTTGTGATTCATAATGTCCAGTCAGTCAGGACAAAGAGTGTTATATATATGTACTACATAGATAATTTAATCAGAGCACATGCACATGCGAACAAACACGCTGAGAGCGATGTAAATATGTAACTCTACTGTTAGTGGAACCTGTATATGGATAGATACTAAAGCTAACTAACTTCCCTTAGAATGCATAAGCCATAGACCTTCGGTATACGAACCGGAATTTGTCGAGGCCTTATCTGTGTGTTTTGTGTCGTGACAATATCTGAGGGGGAAAGGCGACCATTAATTTCTCCACGTCTGTTGTCCATCCGTTTTGCTCAAATGGGGCAAGCAGGGCAAACAAACAGGGCCGTGCAACGCCCATCGACCAAATTTAAGGGTACGATTCACAATGACTAAGGATATGGGCAAGGATAACGAAGAGAGCTGCATTAAAAATGCGGAACATTTTGATTTCTAGAATGGCCACCGCACGGCAATTGCGGTCGACGTGAACGCATCCTGAGCCTGCGCTCAAGTCTGGTGCTAAAATTGGAGTCCTTGTCGAAGTCCTTGCTTGCCTTGTGTGCTGGCCAGTGGTTAATAGCGGCTTGTCGCTTTACTCCTTTCGCTTAGCGAACTTTCGCCCACCAAATGAGCGACAGCAATGTGAACGATGCCCTCTGTTCTATGTGCTGCTTCCTTCGTCCTGTGTATGTCTCATGTCCTGTTTGCTGTGTCGTCGTCGTCGTCGTCGCATTTTGAAGTTTTGTGCGCATCTAAATAATTGATTAACTGTAAAATTCGTGCGAGTTACATATACAAACATTTTCATGTATATAAAATCGATAAGACTGGAAAAATAAAGACTACGAAGGCGACATGAGGTCTTCACCGAAAAGCAAGCAGCAAAAGTTATAATATCATTTATTTAAGACCCTACACGGCGACTATATGACTCCAAGGGGAACAGGAAGGAATCGAGCCACTGAAAATCAATATTAAGTACAAAATGAGCAAATGAAGTGACAGCTTCAAAGATGTCACGATTGTCCCTTTAAAGATTATTTAAGATTAAAAAAAAAAAAAAAAAAAAAAAAAAAAATTGTACAATTACAAAACAAAACTGACCAAATAAAATTAAATTCACCTTCTAAAGTCTTCTTAACTCGAGAAATATATTGTGTTTTTGTAGAAAAGCTATAATATTATTTAGGGTTTAAATTTAAATCGATTGATATCGCGACAAATAAACTCCAAAAGGAAATAAATTCAATAATAGAATTGATATTCCATTTATCGCTCCGTCGATTTGTTGTTAATTATGAAAGTTAATAACTGATGTTTAGCTCTGAATAAATTCGTACATACATATACTATCGTTGTTTGTCTCATCTTTTCAGAGTCGTTTATTAGAAGATGCTTCCCTATTATGCAATTCGTGGTCAGCACGTCAGAATGTAAGTTAAAGCCACAGCAAAAAAAACACACTACGCATATATACTTACATACTAAACCATTGACTTAATTTCCTTTATATAAAAAAACAAAAACAAAATACTATTACTTTCATCAAAATATTTCAATTCATTTGATTTTTGATAATCGCTGACTTATGTAGGTTTTACTATGAATTTAATATATTAGATGGTGAAGCATTACCAAATTGAACTGGGCTGAATCCTTCTCATATTATAAATAATCATATATTTCATTTACTCCATATGCTTTCGATATTCGCTATTCGATATTTGTTCCAGCTTTTAATACTTTCTAAGTTTTAATTCAACTTATGTTTTCAACGATATACATCTCTAATTGCATTTATATTCTATTCTAATTCTCTTCGATACAGGGTGATATTTTTGCGGGTATCAACGACGGCATACTTAGTAGAGCGGAAGCTCTTGCCGCCGTCGACATTCAGAAGCACCAAGCCCAGCATGTACATAGCCAAATGCCCTCCCAAATCAAGCACGATGTGATGTACCATCATCATACGATGAGTGGTCCCCCGCAACGTCCATTACAGGTAAGTCAAAATATCTTTAAGATACAGCACAAGAAATCTTAAGATTCGTATTTAAAAAAAAACAGATAGCTGTAAAAATTACAGCAGCCTTGGCAAAAAAAAATTAGTTTCAATTTTTGATTAGGAATAAATCCTCATCATCTATCCACAGCTTTTGATAAAAAAAAGAACTGTGAAGAAAGATTAATTTAAAAAAAAATTTAAATATGCTTGTTAAAAGACATATGAACTTATCAGTCCCATGTAATGCTTGACATTATTCAGAAATTAAAAAAAAAAAACAGCCCTAAAACATTCTTTGTCCAACGATGATTGTTACGAATTGAACGGAAATTTCATCAATTGGTTGATTGCGTTTACCCTGTAATTAGCCCATTTTGTATGTATGTGGTTGTCTGTGGATCGGATATGGGATATTATTCGTTAAGCTGCCGGTGCAAAATTGTCCTGCATTTTATGACAGTCATTTTATGTGCGTTCTTGATAAAAGCAACTACAACAACTACAAGAGAAACAAGAGCAACAATCCTAACGACAAGTTCAATTTCCGCTTTTGCTGGTCACATGCGTGTTTCTGTCAGAGTATGTGTGTGTGTGTGTGTGTGTGTGTGTGTGTGTGTGTGTGTGTGTGTGTGGTTAATTTGAAATGTTTCTTTAATAAAATTAAAATTGTGACGTGCAAGCCTTCTGGGAACGAGCCACGTGACGGTCGTTTGCCAGGTAAGCACATCATGATTCGTGTCGTTAATTGTATTGTACCGCTACTTCAGCTCAAGGCGGACTGCGGACTGCGGACAACGGACCGCGGTCCGCTGCTTGTGGGCGGTATGTGTGTGTGTGTGTGTGCTAGAGCAAAGGACAATTGTGCAAGTCCTGTGGGGTAGGGGTAGGGGAAGGGGAGGCGTCCGACAAGTGGCATAGTGGCTTTACGAAAGTTTGTCTAACTGTCGTCTGTGTCAGTGTCATGTGGGTGAAGCACCGCATTCTTCAGTTGGTGGTTGGAACTCTATTAGAAGTTGATTGTAATCAAATTACACAAGCAACCTGTTTCCACTTATATACAAACATATGTATATATACACTGAAAAAAATACCAGCTTCTAAAATCAAGAACATACATCTTAAATATTTGATTCTTTAAATAAAATTATTTTAAGACCAAATTACTAAGACTAAGATTTTTAATCAAAAAAATCATAATATCTTAATATAAGAATAAAAGTCTTAAATTGTTAGGAAGGTATAAATATGTACAATTTCATACGAAATAAATGGTACCTCTGTGGCGCTCTGGATACTGCTTTAGTTGTGGAGCAGTAGGCGGCGGTTCGAACCCCACAATTAACAAAATAGTATAACATTTATATAATAACCAAGACTAAATAAAATAAATACAAATATGTATATATGGATATTTCTAGCTAGTTTCTGGCTAGTTTCCTGATTCTGGTGTTGTTGTTGTTGGATTTCCACTTGTTTTCGGCACAATCGAGCATAACGAAAGTGCGCATTGTCCACGTGCCGTCGACAACGGTGGTTGTTGTGGTTCCCACTCCAATTTCAATTCCGATTCTCATTCCAATTCTGATTTCCATTCCCATATCCATTCATTTTAGCCCACTCCAATTCTTGACGTGTGCAGCGTCGCCAGCGCCGTGTGGGCTTTAATTTTCAGCAACACACTTGAGAGCTGATTGTCCTTACCCGATTTCCCCTTTTGGTTCAAGTTACGCTTTTGGTCTCAGGTGCAACACAACAACCTTCTACACTTAGCATTACAATGAGCTATCCAGGGACTTGGCCATCATCCCCATCCTTCTCTCTCTTCCCAAATACAAAGAGCAATAAAAGCACTCCTACCGTTATCAAATTTTTTTGTTACCCAAGTATACTAAGGAGATGAAGACATTCCCGACCCTATGCAAACACATTGACTTATAGAAATATTGTCATCTTATCTTATCAGACTAGCCTAAGGTCCTATGATTAAATCGAACAAGTAAACTCTCTTACATATAAAAATGTTAGAAGTACTCAGACCAAGTAACTTGATTGTAAGCTCCTTTATTTCGATCTTATACCCGTCAATTAAAAGATAAGTACATTTTTAAATTAAATTCATTCTTGATCAGAATCAAAATTAGGTAATTTTGGTAACAATTATTTATAACACTAGGCAACAGCCAAAAAATTACACGAACCAAACCCACTTTTTTGGATAGATTTGGGGCCAAAAACGACGAAAAACATTTTTTTTTTTTTTTCTATGGTGAAATTTTTTTTTTTAGAATTTTTTAAAAATCTGGCTTTTTTTTTGTACTTTTTTTCAAAGGTTCGCCGACTTATGTCATCATTACTCGAGAATGACTAAACCGATTTTCAAAAGCTTTACTATTTTTGAAAGTCAATGAATATATCTATAATTCATTAATACAAAGTTTTGGATTTAAACTTATAGTTTAAGAGATATCAATTTTTGAATTAAGAAAATGATGATTTTTTTAAAGCTTTTTTTTTAGCTTTTTTTACTTTAAAATTCGAGGAAAAGTCGAAAAAAATTTATTACATTTTGTCTTTAATTTTATTTGCATAGCTGCATTAATTACGCGTCGTTAAAGATAAGTCTTATCAAAATCTGTGGAGAGACGGCGATATAATATTTTTTTGTGTCTAGGCATGTTTTTGTCGACTTCTTTGACTTCCTTGTAGAGTGGCATAACCTTAAGTATGCAACTTTTTTGTGATTTTTAAGATATCTTCACCAATCTTACACAATATCAATTTGTTATTATTTTACACATTTTGACCAAATTTGGTTCAAATCGGTCTACTATATCATATAGCTGTCATAGGAACGATCGTTCGAAAATCAAGGTTTAGTATTAAAAAGTTTTTTGTTTTTTGAGATATTTTAACCAATCTGACAGAATATGCATTTAAGATGGTCATCTGAACTATTAAATTTGTTTATATATATATAGCTATATTAATTACCAATCGTTGCGTAAGTTTACCGTTAAAACCTATGGAAGGACGGCTAAGTTATTAGTATATTGACAATAAAACAATTTTTACGCAAAGGTAGATTTTCGACTGACCGGTCCCATGGAAGCTATATGTTATAGTGATCCGATTCCAACCAAATTTGGACAGGTTGTATAAGGCAATAGAAGGCTTATAACTTGTAAGTTTTGAACAGATAACTTTAAAAACAAAAAAGTTTTTCATACTAAAGGTTGCTTATCGACCGTTCGTATCGATTGTTCCTATGGCAGCTATATGATATAGTGGTCCGATTTCTACCAAATTTCGTAAGGATGTAATGGGCAATGAAAGATGCCCAATTTATGAGTTTTACAGAGATTTCTTTAAAAACAAAAAAAATTTTTATTCTAAAACATGATTTTCTACCGATCGGTCCTATGACAGCTATATGATATAGTGGACCGATTTGAACCAACTTTGGTCAGGATGCATAAGACCAACTTATATGCATATTCTATCAGTTTAGTTAAGATATCTCAAAAAACACAAAAGTTTTTCATACTAAAACTTGTTTTTAGACCGATCGGTCCTATGGCAGCTGTATAATATAGTAGACAGATTCGAACCAAAATAAATAAAGATGTAAAGGACAACAAAGAGTACACAATTTGTGAGTTCGATTAAAATATCTTAGAAAATAAAAAAGTTTTTCATACTAAAGGTGAATTTTCGACTGATCGTTCCTACGGCAGCTATATTGAATAGTGATCCGATTTGAACCAAATTTGGTAGGGATACATACCACATTACTAAATACATAACCAGCAAGATTGGATGATATATCTCAAAAAACAAAAAACTTTTTCATACTAACCCTTGTATTTCTAACGATCGTTCCTATGGCAGCTATATGATATAGTACACTGATTTGAACCAAATATGGTCAAAATGTGTAAAATAATAACAAATTGATATTGTGTAAGATTGGTTAAGATATATCAAAAATCACAACAAATTTTCATACTAAAGGTTATGCCACTCTACGAGGAAGTCAAAAAAGTCGACAAAAACATGCTTAGACACAAAAAAATATTATATCGCCGTCTCTCCACAGATTTTGATAAGACATATCTTAAACGACGCGTAATTAATGCAGCTAAACAAATAAAAATAAAGACAAAATGTAATAAATTTTTTTCGACTTTTCCTCGAATTTTAAAGTAAAAAAAGCTAAAAAAAAAGCTTTAAAAAAATCATAATTTTCTTAATTCAAAAATTGATATCTCTTAAACTATAAGTTTAAATCCAAAACTTTGTATTAATGAATTCTAGATATATTCATTGGCTTTCCGAAAAAGTAAAGCTTTTGAATATCGGTTTTGGCATTCGGGTGTAATGTTGACAAAAGTGGGCGTACCTCTAAAAAAAAGCATTAAGAAAACAGCCAAATTTCAAAAAATTCTAAAAAAAAAAATCTGCCATAGAAAAAAAAAAAAAAGGTTTTTCGTCGTTTTTGGACCCAAATCTATCCAAAAAAGTGGGTTTGGTTCGTGTAATAGACAAAAAGTTGAAAATTGTTGCCTAATTATAATTAGTGATGTAAATCCAAATTTTAGATCGAGTTTTATATCGAAATAAAAAAACGTCAAAAATAAGTATCGAGTTGTCGATATATCGGAAAATAGTAGATCGAGCTAAAAATATCGAGTTTTTTTTTTTTTTAAATTTTTTTAATTTGAAAACGCAATTGTAATCACAAAATACACTCTTACTTTTATTAGAATCTTATTTTTCTTGCATCTTTTCATGCCTAATTCCAACTTTGACAATTTTGTAGCTTATATATTACGGATACTGATCAAAAATTGAACGACAAAACTTAATTCTAAAAATTAACTACGATGCACAAGCCCTAGTGAGTTGTCTATTCTTCATGGAAATCGATTTAATCAACTCGATAGATCGTCAAAAAAATTATCGAGTTGAATTACTCGATAATCGCTTCCGCGAAAATCAAGATGTCGATATTTCGATATATTTTTACATCACTATTTACAATCCGACTTAAAAGTATGTAACGTGTATCTCTTAGTCGGGGTCTCGATTATAGCCTTTTCGGCTTGTTTCAAATCAAATGAAACCTTTTAAAAATACCTTGAACTTTTACCTTAATTATTCAGTATCCAATACTATGGCATATTTTCTCAGTATCAGTTGCATGGTCAACTTACCTATTCTTAGACACACTTGATGTCTTTAATTAGCCGATGGGAACATTGACATGTGTTGAATGCACTTTTCAACACATACGAGTACTATATCGTATATTACTTGCTAATTTTTATTTTATTTAGTTTTTCCTATATTTCTTTGGTACAACCTGACGTGGTATCTCACGTCAAATATTTAGGATTGCAGCTCGATTCTTTTACAATTTCTGAAAATTTAGTATGCGGGTATGAGTTTGAATACCGGTTCGGGCTAAGGTTTGGGTTCGAGTTCGAGTTCGGGTAAAGGCTTGTGAGAATGACCTAGTAGACTGCAGCTGTCTTCAGTAGGGGGAAAAGTAGTAGACTTTGAGCCTCTTGACTCCGATGCCATGCAATTGCTGTTGTTGTTGTTGTTATAAGGTGATGGGTTGGGAGAACTTGGGCCTGTCTTTATGGTGTCCTGAAAAATCATTGGCTGCATGTTCTCGGCAAACAATCCTACATCGAGGCCATATAGGATATCCTTGTGACCACAACAGATACCAGATACAGCGTACTGTAAACGCTGACGCTCAAAGTTGATCAGATAGAGACGCCAGTGATGCTCAAAGTGCGCAAATGAGAATTCTATGCTCTCGTTTTCCCACTCCATATCCTCCATTCTCTCGCAGCTCGCCAAGTTCGACTTAAAATCGATATCTGCGTCAGCATCTTGATTTGCTGCCATTACTGGAGTCTTGTTGGAAGTTCACCGAATGCTTTGTGGGACTTTTAAATATATTATTATAAAGTCTCGAATGATACAGCTGTTAACTGATATCAACATGGATACTTGCTTGACATGGTGTATTTATTAATAAGGTGACGTTTTCCTCAAAACTATTCTTTTTCCAGTATGAAAACAAACTACATAGAAAGCTTGATGAAATTGTAGTATATTTTTAATCAGGTGTGTTCCAGAAATCTCTAGAAATTTTAAAGTGATATGTTTTTGAAATCAACCATTCGAAATGTTGTTGTTTCTGAAATGTTAGAGATTTTATATTTACAAACAAATTTTTGTTTGCATTTTTATTTAATTTAAAGATATGTTATTTTAATTTAATTTTGTCAAATCTCTTAAGAACTTTATAGACATTTGATAGCAATGGTTTGTTGTCTTTAGAAACACCAACAATTGATTTTGGGTTGCTTTAGCGCTGTTTTAGATTTGTAGAACACATCTGAATTTAATGGAAAGCATGTCTGGATGCTTTATAAATAATTCATTGATATGTGAATGTACAAACATAAGGACCGTAACATTTATATATTTTAAAATTAAATTATACATTTTTATTTCACTTGTTTTGATTTTTGATGACAAAAGATTTATTTTTACTTGTATATTGGAATAACAAAGCTCGTTTTAAACTCAAGTTAATTTTTCAAACTAATAAAATTATATTGGAAAAGTGATCAAGCTTATCGACTTTAGTGAAATAAATAAATTGTAGATAGAAAGCAAATTGGAAATGTGGGCTTTCATTTATACGTATATACACGTATTTCTTTATTTATACAAGACTAAAAGAAGTCAACAAAATAAACGTAGGTGCTCAAAACTTAATGAAAAGTTAAATTAATAATTAACAATTAAATTAAATGTAAAATTAAAATTTAAACTGAAACGAAAACTTTGTACAAAGTTCCATTTACTTTTATAATAATTATATCTCTGAACTGTTCAATTTCATATCAATATCTTACGAATTTGTAAGTAAGATTGGACATTTATATTTGTTTTCGGAAACTAATAAGATTCAACGTTCAATGAATTCTTCCATTCTTATCAAAATTCCATTAAGTATATATTATTTGGTTTACTCAACCCTTTATCAAAATCAACTAAAATTGTTTCATTTCTAAATCGAGCCATTCGAGTCGTAAATAGTACCACAAATTGTAAACATCCATTGAATTACGTTTCTTACAACATTTTATAGACGTAAGTAACATTCTTACGGTGAGGGAGGGTACCTGTCTACGTAAAATGATGCACACTTTTCCCGCTCCGAAAGTGTACTTTAGAATTTTCCACTTGATTTGATGGCTGCTGTCTATCAATTCTGGTAACATGTGTCATAAGCGTTATGAGAATGATATAAACTCCGTCTCACCCACAGAGCAACAACAGTTCCAACATTACAAAACTCATTAAATAAAAGTAATTTATGGTACGCCCCTTTCCCCCTTTCCCCCGTTCCCTTGCTTCCTTTCCTTTGGTCGTTGGCACGCAATGAGCAAGTTTTGCGAGCATATGAAAAGCCAATTATGAGAATACGAAAAGGGTAAATATAAGAGCAAATATAATGCTAATTAAAATAATCATATCTATCATAAAACTCAAAGGGGGAGGTGCTGAGGAGGAGGACTTTATGGCTTTTGTGAAAGGAGGCTGAAGAGGGTGGAGTTCACATTTGTAACAATTACAGAACAGCAACAACTACAAATATTATCAATTTTTTCAACAGTGCAAATGCGGAAGAGGCGATTTAATGAGGTGGCCATGCCGAACATTAAAGAAAGAGACAGAGAGAGAGAGAGAGAGAGAGAGAGAGAGAGAGAGAGAGAGAGAGAGAGAGAGAGAGAGAGAGGGTTGGGAGGAGTGACTGGCCACTTGCAGGCATTTATCACAGATTTTGCACCAGCCTCAGCAACAACAACAACAACAACAACAACAATGGCAATGGTTTTCCTCTTGAAAGCGGAAAGCGGGCGCTGGATGGGCATACACTGAAAAAAAGACCAGTTTCTAAAATCAAGAACATACATCTTAAATATTTGGTTCTTAAAATATGATAATTTTAATTTAATAATAATTTAAAAAATCATAGAATCTTAATTTAAGAATAAAAATATAAAATTGTAGAAAGGTATGTATGTACAATTTCATATGAAATAAATGGTACCTACGTGGCGCTCTGGTTAGATAAACTGCTTTAATAGTGAAGACAAAATAAAAAATATATACAAATATAAAAAAAAATTAAAAACAAATAAGTTTTATTTTTTTTATTTTTTATTTTAATTTTAAGAACATTTATTCTTAAAATAAGAAATTGGTCTTATATTAAATGTTTTTAAAACCAAGATGTGTTCTCTTAAGTTAAGAATTTGATGTTCTCGAAAAAATCTTGATTTTAGAACATTTTTTTATCAGTGTACACTCGATACGATCCATCCCTTCATTTAACATGTAGCATGTTAACCGAAAAAGTACACTTAATTCAATTTAAATTACACTTTCATATTTCCGGTCGAGCCCACCCAAAACCCCGGCGAGACCGGCCGAGACCTGCAAGCCGTATCCATTAGTATTCGCAACATATGGCTCAATTTCCCTCAAATCATTTTCCACACACAAACAAACACACTCGTACACACACACACACACACAAACAAAAACAAATACACACACCCGCAAGCAACAACCCCGCAATGCACCTGACAGTTGCTTGTACTTGTAACGGCAACCACAAGAGGTTTATCATATTGAAATTCATTTAGTGCACCTGTTTGATTTTTCCTGTCGTGACTGAACATCAAATAATAAAAAAAAAAATAGAAACAACAAGAAAACCAAAACAAACTGAATACAACTCAACAGAACTGAACGGTACCCAATAGAACTACCATATTATTTAGTAAATATCGTTAACTTACCATTGCCACTCCTCACGCAATCAAATTCCACTTAGTCAACCGCTAAAACCACCAAATTGAAGCGATTCTACTTTTGGGTGGGTTCCCCAACAACAACAACAACAGCTACAACAAATATTTGCCACAGAACACCCATTTGACAATAATAAAATATATAAAATTAAGCTGATACTATCAGAATTATACTCGTACTTATGAACAGATCGAATTATTCGAATTAAAAAATGCTCGTATTCATCGTACACTTTCGTCTCCTTGACTCAATTTCTCCATTCTTTTTTTTTTTTTCTTTCACATTTCTGTTTTCTCTAACCATAACTGCTTTGTACACTTGCATTATTAATCGATTAACCGTCCTAGTTATCGATTTATCACCTTTGGATTGAAATAATTAACTATTTAACCATATTTAATATTGCACCATAACAAAGTGATGGACACACAAGAAAAACACAACAATTTTATGATTAATAATGCATTAACTTTGTTTAGTAAACGCTCACAGTTTCATATACCCTATAAATGGTTAGCATGTGAAAAACTCAAATACATTAAATTGAACTTACATATGTACTTGTATACCTTTTTTTCCACTGTTTAACGGTATTTATATTTGAATTTTAGTTAGTAAATAAAATAAAAACAAGTATGAATTCTAAATTCGAACGATGTAAAAATTACTGCATTCTTTTAGGAAATGGGTTGCTTATAAACTTTAAAGAGCTAGTTATTAAATCCATTAAATTTATAAGATATTAATTAAGTAGGATATTTGATAAAAATAAGAAAGAAAAAACGAAACATAAAAAAACAGGATGAAAATACGGTACTTTGGCATTAAAACACATTTGTTGTCCAATAACTAGATTTTTTTTGTATATCCTAATACTCATTCAACAAAATGTCTATATTTTTATTTTTCGAATACTCCAAATATTCAAAACTTGATGCAAGTCAGCTAATTTAGAGTTGCTGTTTGATTTTAAAAAGAGAGGGAAAATGCATTGCAACTTTCAGTGTGGAAAAAAGTTGAGCAAGAAATTTCAAAAGTTAAATTTACAGTTTGTATTTTTATTGTGTAATTAAATTGTTTACGTTCTTAGGAGTATGACTACTACATTTGCTTAAAACCGTTAGCTTAGGCTATATTACAAGTATCTAAATCTACCTTGAACGAATCTAGTAGATGTTTTGTACACTGATAAAAAAAATGTTCTAAAATCAAGATTTTGGTCTCAGAACTTAGATTTATAGTCTAAGAAATGCATCGAACACACCTTGGTTTTAAGAACATTTAAAACAAGACCAAGATCTTATTTTAAGAATAAATGTTCTTAAAACTAAAACAAAAATGTTAAAAAATAAAAATAATAAAAATTACTCGTTTTTAATTTTTTTTTTATATTTGTTTATATTTTTTATTTTGTCTGGTAATTTTATAAATGTTATTTTAATTTTTTATTAGTGGGGTTCGAACCGCCGCCTACTGCTTCACAATTAAAGCAGTGTCTCTATCCAGAGCGCCACGGAGCCACCATTTATTTCATGTGAAATTGTACATATTTATACTGTCTGAACAATTTAAGATTTTTATTCTTATATTAAGATTTTATGATTTTTATACCCGTTACTTATAAAAAATAAGTATAAGGGTATATTGTGTTCGTTGGAATGTGCGTAACAGGTCGAAGGAGGCATCTCCGACCACATAAAGTATATATATTCTTGATCAGCATCAACAGCCGAGTCGATATAGCCATGTGTGTCTGTCCGTCTGTCCGTCTGTCTGTCCGTGTGAGCGCCTAGATCTCAGAGACCATAAGAGATAGAGTAACCAAACTTTCACACGTAGATCAGAAATGCGTTGGAGCAGGTCAAGTTTGTTTTAAATTTTGGACCCGCCTCCTTCCACGCCCGTAATTCGCGAAAAACTGGTCATCCGTCTGTATAAACACAAGGATCTCAGAGACTATACGAGATAGAATATTCAAATTTGTCACACAGATTTCCATATACCTCACGCAGATCAAGTTTGTTTCAAATTTAAGCCACGCCCCCCTCGGCCCCCGCAAATCGCGAAAAACCACCTCACCCACAATTGTTCATATAATACGTATTTTTTGGTAATAACCGATATCTGTTATTATTATCTATTCTCCCACTGAATCGCAACAAGATCGGACAAGTAGAACAGCAGTTATTGCGTGTCTAAGTTGTTAAATCAACAGGTGCCCCCTAGAGTATGCAATAGTTTTTGTATTGTTAAACCTTATTAGAATGCTTAAGATTTTCAATTAGTTCTGGGAACGTAAATATGACATTAGGATTGAATCGATAATGTATAGATATAAGTAACGGGTATCCTATGGTCGGGATCTCGACTATAGCCTTTCCCACTTGTTTAGATTAAAAATCTTAGTTTTAGTAAATTGGTCTTAAAATAATCTTATTTTATGAACAAAATATTTAAGCTGTATGTTCTTGATTTTAGAAGCTGGTCTTTTTTTTCAATGTATAACTTATGTTTCTAGTATATCATGTATTAAAACCTGGAGTATAGAATATATCTACAGAGTAACTTCTAGCCGAACACTCTAAACAAAAGACGTCTTACGTGAAGTTTTCGTTGTTTTTCGAACTGACCTGGTGAAATGAAGGCGGTTGCTTTCTCAGTTCCTCTATCACTTTATTTATTTTATTTATCCGCCTCTATGTGATTCTGCTGGACTCGCATTGTGTGTAGAAAGCTTTGTGTCATCCAGTGACAATTACATCCCGCTTTCATCCACACTCCATGTTCCGTACTCTCTCTTGATTGTCTCTTGTCCCACGTCAGCTCAGTTCAATTACCTGAGTCTCTCCGTATCCTTGTTGCGTCGTTTCGCTATTTATCGTTCGGTTTACTTCCGTTGATTCATTTATTTATTTAGTTTTCTTTTCATCATCAATTATTTAGGGGCGTCTGTGAGCTGTGCGTTGTCGCTTTTTTGCAAGACAATCAGAGATGGACGCCGACTATATCTGTAGGTGTAGGTGTATTTTGGAAGGAACAGGGGGTTGAGTTCTGTGGATAGGGGTAAAGGCTCAAACTTAGGTTCACTATGGTCATGACTCGTCAATTCGACTAGATTTTTATGGACGTGGTCATTACGATTTGCCCGGCGATTAAAAATAGTTTCGCAATTACAGGTGAAGACTAGTCGAGACACGACAAGACACGATACAACACGACACGGTACCACTGGACTTTGAATTGCACTTTTGCCATTTGCCGGCTTCATCTATTTTTCAAATGCATGCAAAGTGCATTTAAGCGTAATTTGATTCAAGACCCGGCCAAAAGTCGTTTTAAGCTCATACAACTTTGAGTACGCGTTTAAACCATGATTGCTCCAAATTGGGGCTTACAATTGACTACAATACTTAGTACTTAAACAACCAACTAACTTTGATTGTACGGAAAGTCCATGTAGCCAGTCGATGGGATTAAAGCGTGTAGATTGCCACACAAATTGCCGTGTGATCAATTATCAAATGCCACAGCAGAATTTTCAAAGGAAGCAAACGAGTACAAGTATACTTACAATATTTAGCTGTCGGAATTACGGATACTTTAATAATTATTCCGATGAATTGCATCTTTTTATTTTTGTTCCCATGCTTAGTAAAATTTAGTAAAACAATCTACGATTTGAAGGAAGTTTTCAGAAATGGACCGCAACGCATTGTAATGGTGAATAATCACAGCAAAACTTTTAATAGTTTTGCGAATTCAGATAGCAAAATTTACAAAAAATAAGGTTAATTCAAAAATTATTAGCTTTTGAACTAGTTGTCAGATTGTGAGGATCGTGTTATCATTCAACTCGTATTTTTGATAACCATTTAATAATTAAAAACTAAAAAGTTTTACTAAATGACTCCATTTGCCCTAGCTTTATAAATGCGAGTGTGTTATTAGCTTTATTAACAATAATAGAGATATAAAGTAGGGGCTATTTCTCTCGATATACATACGTTGTAAAGGTACAATTATTGTAACTGGGAGAGGGCGGAATTTTCGATTATATTGTTGATTATTATTAAAAGAGTCAATATAGCCATATCAATCTACCCGTCCGTTCATCTGCCAGTATAGAAAAAATACCTTGTAAAAGTTACAAACACCAAATGAATTTGAAGCATCTCAAATTTCTTTCAAATTTTTCGCAAAGATCCATCAGAAATGGAAGTTATGTCTTTGTCATTAAATTATCTTTAAGTTTTATCTTTAATGTTACATAAACGGATTAAATTCGTTTGAATAGCGCCTAAAAGTATGTAACGCGTATCTCATACACCGATCTAAGATTTTGGTCAAAAAAATCCGTCGAAAACATAAAATTCTCAAATTAAAAGAACACACTTGATTTTAAGAATAATTTAAATAACACCAAGTTTTTATTTTAAAATTAAATGCTCATAACATTAAAATCAAAATATATAAAAATTATAATTATTTTTTAACTTTAATTTTTACTACTAGTAAAAATTACTAGTTATACAGGCGTTCCCCAGAAATCTCTAGAGATTTTGAATAAAAAGGTTTTAGAAACAAACAATCGAAATGTTGGTATTCCTTAAATTTCAGACATTTAATTGTTTCGAACATATTTTTTTACTTATTTTTCAATTTAAAAGATATTTTAATTTGATATAATAAATATTTAATTTTGTCAAATCGCTTGACAACTTTTTAGACATTTGAAAACAACGGTCGCAAGTGTTCAGGAACAACAACAATTGATTTTAGGTTGCTTTAGCGCTGTTAGAGATTTGAAGAACACTCCTGATTGTGATTTTACCTCACTGCTTCACCGAATACCGAATATAATATCGAGTTTATAGGCTCTAGTTTTTTTATACCCGTTACTTATAAAAAATAAGTATAAGGGTATATTGTGTTCGTTGGAATGTATGTAACAGGGAGAAGGAGGCATCTCCGACCCTATAAAGTATATATATTCTTGACCAGCATCAATAGCCGAGTCGATATAGCCATGTCCGTCTGTCCGTCTGTCCGTCTGTCTGTCTGTATGAACAAAAGGATCTCAGAGACCATAAGAGATAGAGATACCAAACTTTCACTAAAAGACTTCTATATACCCCACGCAGATCAAGTTTGTTTCAAATTTAAGCCACGCCCCCCTCCGCCCCCGCAAATAGCGAAAAACAGTCTGAACAAAGAAATCTCAGGAACTAAAAGAGATAGAGTAACCAAATTTGGCACACAGATTTATATAGACCTCACGCAGATCAAGTTTGTTTCAAATTTAATCCACGCCCCCATCCGCCCCTGCAAATCGCGAAAAACCACCACACCCACAGTTTTTAAGATAATACGTTTTTTGTGATTATTACCGTTATCTGTTAGCATTATCTATTATCCCACTAAATCGCATCAAGATCGGACATGTAGAACGACAGTTATGGCGAATTAAAGTTTTCAGAGCAAAACAAGTATTTTCTTTAAAGTACTTTTCAATATATTTAAGTAAGTGACGGGTATCATATAGTCGGGATCTCGACTATAGCCTTTCCCGCTTGTTTTACTTTATGCTCAAGTTTTAGACCTTTAATTACATAGTTTTCAATAAATCTTAAGCAAAAATATTTATCGAATTTTTCAAGTTAACTGCAACAAAAGCCCAGTCGAAATCGCTTCAACAAAATCCAAACGGAGAGTAATACATAAACATTAGTATTTTCGAAACACAACATTTATTGACTTGAAAATGTTGAGTTACGGTTAAGTAAACTAAAGTTAACTTAGTTTGTTTGAAATAAATCTAATCTGGCCATGTGTTAAACCCGTTGCCGATGGAATACCTGGCAATCCGCCCACTAATAATATGAGAAGGGTTGTGGGGGGCCAAAATGGCAGTCGTACCCTTTTTGAGATGACACTTAACAGGTTAACTAGCTTAAAATGCACATCAACGCATCACTTGACCCACTGCGGACAAACAGAACCCTCTGAAAATGGTTGGAAAAACCGAGCATATGTAAAACTTAATGCATAGCCAGGGTAAAATTGAAATAGAATTGAGAACAGTGGAAAGGGGAAAGGCAAAAGGGGAATGCTGATGAGAATGAGGATAGCTCGAAAACTGGCAACAACTTTGCAATTATCAGTTACAAATACTCAACCAAAAGGCGGGTAACAAACACCATTAGACATTAGACATGCCCAACGAGTATGCATTGCGTTGGGTTGGCGAGGGGAAAACAATTCGGAGGGTTGAGTTGGTGTTTTTTGTTTTTTTTTTTTTTTTGTATGTGTTGTTGGCAAATATGTTTTCAACATTTTCAATAAGGTTGTTATTTACTTTCACCGAAGTGAGCATCAAATTGATCGTATTAATGGCCATAACTAGTTTATCCCGCCCATCATTTCAATTCTCGGGGATTATACGCAGATTTCCATTATCAAGAGGGTGGATTTTGTTCTCTGACTCTTCCATATGAATACGTATGTATATGCTTAACAGACAAACGTAACGTAACGTAACGTAACGTAGCATTAATGCAATTTCAATGGTCAATGCTAAAAACACTCTTTTTCGATTTGCCATTGTTGTTGATGTTGTTGTTGCAGTTGTTGTTGTTGTTGTTGTTTGATCCGCTTGTGTTTTATTCCATGCCCATGACCGGTATACAATTTGTTTTAGACTTGGCCAAGGGGCTGACAGAGCAGACTGGCGCCCGAACAGGGACCAAACTGATACCGGGACGGTCTCTCAACTCCCACAGGAATTCTCAGGCAATATAACTGAAAGCAAAAATGAAGATAACAGTCAGCGCGGCAAGTGCAAATCCACCCGTCCATTTAACAACTTTTTCCCCCATACCAAACGCACGCATCCAGCCACCTGACGAGCCCATCTACACTGAAAAAAAAGACCAGCTTCTAAAATCAAGAACATACATCTTAAGTATTTGGTTCCCAAAATAAGATTATTTTAAGACCAATTTACTAAAACTAAGATTTGTAATCTAAAAAGTCATAAAATCTTTATTTAAGAATCTTATATAGAAATCTTAAATTCTTCAGACAGTATAAATATGTACAATTTCATATGAAATAAATGGTAGCTCCGTGGCGCTCTGGTTAGAGACACTGCTTTAAATGTGAAGCAGTAGGCGACGGTTCGAACCACACAATTAAAAAATTAAATTAAAATTTTTTAAATTACCAGACAAAATAAAATATATACAAATAAATATAAATAATTTTTATTTCTTTTTATTTTTTTATTTTAATTTTAAAATAAGAACTTGGTCTTATTTTAAATGTTCTTACAACCAAGATGTGTTCTCTTAAATTAAGAATTTTATGTTCTCGACACATTTTTTAGATCAAAAATCTTAGTTGTGAGACCAAAATCTTGATTTTAGAACATTTTTTTTATCAGTGTACAAATTCACATCTTCATGCACACCGCGTACCTTTTGCTAACCAACTAACTGCCTTTTTGCATGGCGCACTTGTGGGCGACTGGATGGGAGGTGATGTGAGTGTTAGTGTGAGTGTGAGTGTGAATTTGGATGTGTGTGGGTGTGGATGTTGATGTTGATGTCGACGTGGATGTGGACGTGGACGTGGATGTTGGCTGTTACGCCTCTGTTTGATGCTTGTAAAGACCACTTTACCCGCTATAATAAAAATAAATCATAATATTTTGCGCCCTCTTGTCGTGTGCGAGAGAGATCGACAGACGGAAATTGTGTGAGCCCAAGCACAGTGTGACCAAACTATGTAAGCAAAAATAATAGCAAAACGCTCTACATAATTTTAAGCAATTTATTTAAGTACGTTCTCATTAAATAGTATCCAATTAAATGTGGATATGAGCTCTTTAAATTGTTTCAGAAATATCGTTAGTATTGCAGACAAGTCCAAGAAGAATGTATAATTCGTTTAGTTTTAATTCTCCAAGTTTTTTAATGCCACAACTTTTGAACTACAATACAAAAAAACTGCTTTAAAATTGCTGAATGCGTTTGCAGAACATTGTTTAAACTTTAAAGTAACCTACATTTATAACAGAAACTATATAATACTTAAAACTCTGTAAGGGCGAAAGTATACTTAAAATTAAATGTTTTACTGCAAATTCCAAAAACAAATTTGGACCCTTTAAACTTTAAAATTTGACCGAAACAAATTTTAGTTTTCGTGGCTGGAGGTTATTATTTAGGATGTACAATAAATAATTTGTAATTATATATTTTAATATCCAAATGTATTCTTGTGTTTAAGAGTGATATGAAACATCTTTGCTTAAAATATTTATTTAATAGAAACATCTAAGTGTTTAGATTTAGTCCAAATGATATCCTTAAATATTTCACAGACAAATTCATAGATTTCGCACCACTGTCACGATACACACTGACACGCACACTGCCACACTTCGACTTTTACCTTGTTTGCCGGTACTCAGCGCACGGTACACAAAACTCGGAAGTTAGCGAATAGTACTCGGTTGCGTTGCTGTCGTCATCCATGTTGCGAGGTTGTAACCCCGGATAATGTACTTAATGCATCTACATATTAATGTCGCCCGAAAACCTGTGCTCTCTTCCTGCCAGCGGAAATCCTTACCGGATAGTACATGAATAGTATTTTCTATTACTCGGCCGTGTTGTTATCCCCCGTGTCCTCGTCGTCCTTGCCTGTTCGATGTGCCTTTTTTTTTGCTTTTTGTTGTTTTTATTGCACAGAGGACTTGAGAGCGCCGCAAGGGTCGGCCCCTCACCCTCACCCTGACCCGCACCCGAACCCGAACCCTTCCTGATCCACACTCAGAAATGCCCAGAGCCGTGTGATTGCTGCTACCCACTGCCGGTATCCCCTGTACCTGCTTGTACACCGAATCTACCAAGCACTACGATTACACTTGTTAACCATCACCGTCGTTGTGCGTGCCGTGAGCTGAGCTCGAGGGGCCGTACGGTGTGTGTACGGCCCGGTTATATTGATATGTCTCCCAGTAGAGCAAGAAAAACAGTCGGTAGCACAGTTAAGCTGGGACCGCAATGTGTAAAAAATTACGAGCTACATTGAAAATAAAAAAAGAAAAAAATTTGAAACGCCTGCAAAGACGCAAAGACGCGACTTGATACGGCATGGGATGAGAATTGACGAGGAGAAGGAGGTTGGTGGTTTACAATGCAGCCACCAGTCACCAATCCAAACATTGTTGTGTGCTAACAACAATATGTTAACCAGGAAACTTGGTCAAACATAGACCTCAAATATTGCTCATGGTTTTAATCAACTACTTAAGATTGCGCTACACTGTAATAAAATTATTGTTAAAACGCTAACAATTATTATAGAACCGATTTAATAACTTTAATAATCTATTTTCAATAGACAAAATATTCTAACGGACACATTTGTACTGAATGCACAAAAACTCCTTTTCTGACCTTATCGGAATTCGTGCAGGTAATACAGTTATATAAAAAACATATTAAAAAGTCGTAGACTAAAAAGGTTGTAAGACTTCAAAACTTGTTCTAAGAGCTGCCGGTAAAGAAAGAGCAAAAAAAATGACAATATGTCAGTGGTATCTACGTTCAAAGAAGTTGAATTGTATATTTTTATCAAAAATAATTATGATTTTCTAAAAAGAAAATCTATTGGAATAATTATTATTTTATTAGTTTAATTTTTGTTGCTCAATAATAATGATTATTTTATTTTTTTAATTGTGGCGTTAAAATAAAAATGAATCATTAGTAAAGTAAAAAACATTTCAAATATTTATTATAGTACAATCCTTAAATAATTAAGTAATTAAATAAACCTTTAAATAATTACAGTCCCTGAGAAAGATACATCTTTTTCTATATTATGTAAAAATTTAATATTCATATCTTTTGCATATATTCTTCATATAAAAGTCAAAAGAATTTTTGTTTTACGTATTCACTTTATAATTGCAGTTGTAACACGTCTTTTTTGATATGTGGGCGAATGAGATACCACAAGTATTTGAAATCATACAAAAAAACCTCTACGCGAGGTAAAAGTCTAGTGACGAAAGCATATTCTAGACCCAAAATTTCTGATATCCCATTTTCTGACGAACGAAATTAAGTTTAATATAAAAATATTAAATAAATATAAAAAAACAATACCTGAAATTTGGCATTCTGCACTGTGTGCAAAAAGGATGTGCTCTTTTGTACATAAAAATTACTTTTTGCGCAGTGCCGAATTCCAATTTTCAAGTATTGTTTTTTTTATATCTGAAATTTTGGGGCTAGAATATGCTTTCGTCTCTAGACTTTTACCTCGAGTAGAGGTATTTTTTTTATGATATTAGAAATTTTTGCTTCTGACATTGTAACTTTATCATTAATGGAGGCAGATAGTTAAATACTTAACAAAAATGAATTTTTGTAGATTTCAAATAAATTTTTTTTTTTAATTATAATATAAATTAATAATTTATAATTATAAATTAAGAACTCCACCCCTTGCTCGCTTCGTTTGAGTTGCTACAGTCGAGCATACTTGACTGTCAGAGACCCCGTACTTACTATGGAAATAAAGTTTTTCATTCTAAGACTTGATTTTCGCCCGATCGGTCCTATGACAGCTGTAAGATATATTGTTCCGATTTGAACAACCTTTGGTCAGGATCTATAAGTTTAACTTAAATGCATATTCCTTTCAGGTATATTAGTTTGGTTAAAATATCTCATAAAACAAAAATGTTTTTCTTACTAAGACCTAATTTTCGCCCGATCGGTCCTATGACAGCTATATAATATAGGGGTCCGATTTCTACCAAATTTAGCCAGCATATATTAAACTAAATTAAAAGCATATTTTATCAGTTTGGTTGAGATATCTCAAGGAACCAAAAAGTTTTTCGTAATAAAATTGATTTTCGACCGATACAAAAATGTCTATATTCAGTTAAAAGGTAATATCTTTCAAACCCCTCATCCAAAATGTATGTTTAATATTCCAAAACACACGAAACTTTACGTTTTACAACATATTGAAAATGAATAAAAATCGTTAGAGCTGTTTTGTCATAATTCGCCAAAAATTAAGCTAAAAAACCTTATTTCACCTGTAAATTGAAAAAAAGGTACACATAAAAGCGGCGGGGGTTTCAATTTTAGCGGGAAATAAAAAAAGTCGTAGAACAAACATTTCTAGATTTTCGAAAAGAAATAAATCCCCATTATTACAACTAATAATTTTTAGCGCTTTGATACATCAAACAAACAGACAAACAAAGTGACTTTCATCTCATTTTGAGAAGTCTACTAAAAATTTCGAATTTGATTATCTTTTGAACTAGTTGTCGGATTTGGGCGATCAAGGTATCAATCGACGCGTATTTGTAATAACAATTTTTTTAAATAAAATAAATAAATTTTTTCCAAAAGGCCAACGGCCCTATTAGCTACAATCATTTAGCTTTATATATTGCTAATCGCCTTTCGCACCCTTCGTTCTGCTTTCGTCACTAGCGCGAACTGCCGTCCGCAGTGATTAACTTGATCTGCCTGCACTTTTAGGGATTCTAGCTCTTATAGTTTCTGAGATCCTTTCGTTCATATTTACATTACAAATTAAGTTTTTAAATACATTATGAAGTTTGCCTGTTACATATTTTCCACAAATTTAATATACCCTCAACTAGGATCGAATTGAGATAAGCCCTAATTGGATTTTCTCTAAGATTTTTCTATGTCTAACAATGCATGTTGGACCATGCTTTAAGCTGTTAAATTTCTTTAAAAACTATATATTATACTGTTTTGTCTGCTGTTCATAGGTTGGCAATACACAAAATAAAATTAAAATTCAAGCAAGTGGAACACATTGTGAACCGGTTCACCGATATCGTATGCTTGTCTTTGGAAAAATCGGTCAGTTTTGTGTTAAACAAAGTATTAATCTTATTTCAAATTTTTACATTATTTGGAAAACGGTACACAAAGCCAGTTGCGTACCGGTTCACAGTTACTTAAAAATTGCTTGAACTAAAACATATAGTCTTAAATTCTCCCAGCTTCAGTTTTCATCCTTAAAATCGAACCCTTAGCAGGTGCATTGTACGACAGGCAACCAGAATGCGAGTTTTGCACCGTGTACAAATGTCCTGGGAATTCCTTTGGCAAAAATTTAGCTAACGGCAAAGGCAGCTACTGCGACTGCGACTGCGACTGCGACTGCGACTGCGGTGGCTGCTGTGACGCGACAGCAAAAAGGTAAAAAGAAAAAGTCCTGTGTCCTTCGTCCTTTGTGTTGCGTTATAAAAATAAAATAAAATCTATTACGTGGCAAACCACCCCACATTTATGTGGCAATTTGTTGTTGCTTGATTGTGTGTGCAGTCGACGTCGACGTCGACGTCAGCTGCAGCGTCAGCGCTCCCATTGCAAAGTAAAGTGTATCATTTTCCCATTTGACGGCGAATGCGACCCCTTTTTGAAGGGCCAGGACGAGCTGGCACTTTTCGCCTCTCGCACTTTGTCTCAATTCTCAACTGTCGTGCCCTTTCCCACTGTTCCCTGCCCCCTGCCCCCTGCTCCTGCCACCACTTTCCCCCTGCACGCACGACGCTTGCAATTTATGAAGATTTGTGTGGCCGGTGTGGCGTGGGATGCAGGATCAAGGATAGAGCATAGAGGATAGAGGATGGAGGATGGAGGTCATAGGTGTGGTACGGTCGGAGGGTTGCACGGTTACTCCGCCCAGCCAGTTAGACGCCCTAGTGCACTTGTTTTGATTTGTTTGGAATAATAACAGATGCTTACCGTTCATATTATTCATTGTTCAAATTATTAACGCTTGACAATAAAAATTGTATTTAAACAGCTCTCGAAACGGCAACATAAACCGAACTCTGAATCCGGTACTTATCACCCAACATCCAACACCCAATATCCGATACCCGGTAGCTGGATAAAACCCGATATACTCTCGAATATATACATACACTGAAGAAAAGACCAGCCGCTAAAATCAAAACCATACATCTTAAATATTTGGTTCTTAAAATAAGATTATTTTAAGACCAAATTACTAAAACTAAGAATTTTATTCTAAAAAATCATCATAATCTTAAGTTGTTAGGAAGGTATTATTATGTACAATTTCATATGAATTAAATGGGGCTTTAATTGTGAAGCAAATTTAGAATAAAAATTATATAAATATATATTATATATACAAAATTTTTAAGCATTTATTTTTAAAATATGAACTTGGAGTTATTTAAAATGTACTAAAAACCAAGAGAATTACAAATTTTATATTCTCGACGCATTATTTAGACCAAATATCTTTGTTCTGAGACCTAAATCTTGATTTTAGAACATTTTTTTTATCAGTGTACTTATTTATTTATATATATATATATATATATATATATGGTATACGGCCTGTGGGCGCATTGCCGGCAAATTGCAATTTGTGCAAATATTTATGTACATTGAAAATTACTCATTTGTGTAACACCAATTAATTTCAACAAACAGCAACAACAACAAATAAAGCAGCCATCCATTTATAACGTTTGTCCTTGTTATTGTTATTGTTGTTGTTGTTGTTTGTCCTTTGCTTCTCTGGTTAAACAAATGGAAAATGAGGTCTTTTGTTTCCGAAAATAAACGATATTTTGTTTGCGTTCTTTGGGCCCAACAAAGTTTGCCAAGTCTCTTGTGCAGGTGCTCAACTCGGTGGTAAGAGAACGTATATGCATATGTGTGTGTGTGTGTGTGTGTGTGTGTGTGTGTGTGTGTGTGCGCGTGTGTGCGTGTATGTATGCGTGTGTATGAGCTGTTACTCCATCATTCCCCTTCACTGACTCTCAGCTCAAATGCATTCGATTTTGGGTTTTTCGTTCGTTTCACAAATTGCCACTTCAACTTCTTGTTTACATTGCAATTTTTCAAAGTCCTACCTTACCCACCCACTCGTACCACCCCCTGTTCACTGTCACTAACAAATTGCAACTAATTAGACAAAAACTAAGCGCCCAACGAGACTTCCATAATGAGTTGCAAACATTCGATTAAAGCCAAAGTAGGCCAACAGTTTCTTAAGCTTATGCCAAATTTAAAAAATAAAACAAAAATTAAATAAAATAATATAAAACCTGTAATGGTTTTTCCAGAAAATGTAAGAATGACGTAGACACATTAAGCTGATTACTCAAAGAATATTTAAAAATTTAAAATTTGTACTATAGTTTCCCATAATGACACAAATGAGTATTAAAATTGACTCATTGAAAGATTGATAAAAACACCCTTAAGAAATGTATGACCTATAGACCTGAAACTTTTTTAAAAAATATATACACTAATAAAAAAAAATGTTCGAAATCAAGATTTTGGTCTTAGAACTAATTTAATGGTCTGGACGCATTTTTTAGACCAAAAATCTTAGTTCTGAGACCAAAATCTTGATTTTAGAACATTTATCTATCAATGTAGCTTAGAGAGTCGGAGATGCCTCCTTCTCCCTGTTGCATACATTTCAAGGAACAATATATGGGCATTTCCAGGATCAAGAATGCGACATTTGTACGATCTAAATAAAAAAAAAATGTCAAAAATTTACATTTTCAAAAAAGTTTTCTTACATGTTTAGTGCAACAACATTATTTTGATTATAAAAGACATGCTTTGATGACTTTTGGTTTTTGAATTATTTATAGAAAACAATGCATCTTGAAAAATGCGAGAGTCTGCGAAATGTGGCTAGTAATTTGAATGAAAATATTCTGGATCCATAATAAAATAATGTAGTTTTCCATTTTAGGAATTATTTGATGTTTGACTATAATTTATTGACAAGTTTTTTTGGCAATTTGTAACGCGACATCGTGAACGTGACAAGATTTCCACCTAGTTTTTAACAAGAATTTTTATCAAATTTTATTAAGGAAAACATAGAAAATAACTTAAAAACTTCAAAATATCTAAATTGAATTGTTTTCATTGCATTTTGATTACCTTTTTTCTGCTGGAAGAGAGATTTTGCTAAATAATCGATATGATACATGCACTCATTTTTGGGAGTCAATTTTTCAGAACACAGGCAAATATATATATAATTTCTTTATATTAGAATTTGCAGTCGGTATGTGTGGTATAGTGGGTTAAATTGTAAAAACAAGTAACTTAAATTTGTTTCCGAAAGATAATTTTACAACATGTGAGTTTTTTGATCAATTTTAAGATTGTGGTAGTGGTTGACATTTTTCTCGAAATGCTCATATACCCTTTTACTTAATTTTTAAGTTTCTGGTATAATTGGGACAGTACTAATGTTAGCTGGATTTTCTATAAAGGACCAGTCGACAACGAAAAGTTCATAATGCAATGAATGTGATGATTGAGAAAATAAAAGACGACAAAAAGGTATTGCAATTAAAATAAAAATTTGTATGGCAATACTTACATCATAAATCTTGGAACCTAGGACGGCAGAATATGCTTAACCCATTTCTTGCTAATGGGTATTTAAATACCCAAGAAAGTGTTGACACTTAAAAAAGTCCAGCACGGGGCATGTGAGGGATATCGTAGCAAGATGTATTTCATAGTAAAGAGAATGAACGAAACTTTACGAGTAAAAAAAGGGGAGGCTACCTGTAGTTTTTTACAGCTGAAAATCTAGTTTTTTTTCTTTATGAAAAATTTGAACCAAAAGTGCTGCTAAATATAAAGAAATGGGAAAAACGAAAAACACGCACCCTTAACAGATACCTTGAGGTGTCCTTTATGCAATAGAAAAAAATATACAGCGATGTATCAACTTATCTGACCTCCACACCTGATCTAGTGACATTGGGTATTTAATTAACCAACAGCCCATGTTGTGTGAAGTTTTCTTAACTTAAATTGGGAATCATGGTACTTATAGCCGAATCGGTTTTCCTTTGATTTACGTACGAGCCGATTTATGGGCAGCATTTAATGGGTTAATTTTGAGAATTTTCGCTTATGTTATTTTCGAAAATAGGGCTCGTTAAGTAAATTAAAACTGTAACGAAAACCTATATTCAAATAGGAATAAATCGATAATTTTTGTATACCCAAGATAAAATTAAAGTGAAAACCAAATATTTAAGGCTCAATTTTGCATCATCAGATATAACTTATATTCTTTATTTAATTTTTGAAATTAATTTTAATTCTTCACACCTCGATTCTAACCTACAACATTTGTATAGATTGCTTGACCTGTTCTTATATCCATAAGTATTTGTGGAAATTAGTGTAAAATGGCATATGGGCATTTTCAAACTCGCGCACGGGACATTCGTACACATTCAAAGTAAAAAAACGGTAAAAAGGAAACGGATATTTTTTCTGATGAAGGTTTTAACATATAGCATTTGATTAGCTCTTTCATTGGTGCAAAGATTGATTTTGGGTAATTTTTTATTTTGAAGATAATGGAAAAAAATTAAGTGATTCGAACGGGACACAAAATGGAAGTGACTTGTGAGGTCAACCAATTCAAACGCCAATTTCAGCGAATCCAGAGGTAATATTTTAATGCAACTTATTTTAAACTCTTGTGCATAGATGCCTCTTACAAATGGTTCGGATATTTTTTTAAAGACGACTTTCGCTTTTTTATTATTTCAATTTGATGCAAATTTGCACGGGATATCGCGCATGGGACATTTTTTACCATCACTATTTTGATGTTTTTTGATTACTTCGTATGAATTACATTTTAACTTTTTAAGTCACTGAGAAGCTTTATTACTAGAATTGAAGTGTTTTCTTTGCATTTTCATTATTTTTTTGTTCCTTAAAGAAAGATATCGTAAAAAAATCAGTATAATACAAACACTCCATTTTGGAAGTCAACTTTTGACAAACAAAAAACGTAATTTTTTCAAAAATATGCTCAAACTAGTGATCTAATTAATGTGTAAAATGATTAAACAAGTAACTTGAAAATGTTTCTGCAAGAAAATTTCCCAAGATGTGAGTTTTTGATAACTTTTACGTTTTTGGCTGCGGTGGACCTTTCTGTGAAATGCCCATATGCAGAAATAAGTAAATATTTTGGTGCATATTTTGAATAACAATTTGATATACGTTTACCACCGTACTCCCATAGGCTTCGTCTTATTGACCTTCCGTCTTTAATTAATCGTAAGAAAACTCTTAATGTGGTTTTTCTTCACAAATTAATTAATGGCGACATTGATTCTAGTCCCCTTTTGGGCCGCCTCAGATTTTCGGTCCCCCGCAGGTCTACTAGGAATTACAGGCCTTTATTTTTACCTACATGCACAACTGATTACGCTTCACACGGTTCGTTCCGGGTTTTATGCTCTAATTATAATAGCCTCTTTCACGTTTTCTACTCAGAACTCTCTCTCCCTATCCCTTCCCTAAAATCCGCACTTTTCCAATATTTTAAATCGTTAAATTCCTAACCTTACTAATACTAATAACATGTTATATTATTTTTGAAACAAATCAATCACTAAAAACAACAACACTAATATTTATTGATCTGATTGGGTTTTTCTGGGTTTTCCCCAATCCTTGCAACAAATGTTGGATCATTTTAAATTATTAATTTTTGCTTACCCCAGATATAATTCTAATTTTAATTTTTTCTTAACAGTATATTGCTTATATTTATATTTAATATTAATTTTATTTTAAATTGTAATCTTAATTTTTATATTTAATAATTTTGTCTTTGCCGACTGCTTTTAGTCGTGCATTAATAAATAAATATCTTTTAGTATCGCGTAAAACAAAAAGAATCAATTCTACACTTTTTAAAAGGCAGGTTTGGACAAAATGGATTTAATTAAATGGACACAAAACATATTGGTTTTGTTGTCAAAAATTATATCGTAGCTGACAGATCTGCAAACAAATATTTCTCAACCCTAAAAACAGGCAACAACATTTATTAAATCAGTTGGTTGCCATACGTTGCTTAAAAATCACTGCTAATGTTTAAAAAAAAAATAAAATGATTATTATTTTGGAGAGAATGGTTTTTGAATTGAAACCATTGTAAATTCTACCTGTAGAATAAGTTCAGTTGCACTGACATTATTCCAGCTCTGTTTTTTCGAAGAGTAAAGTGGGAAATTCGTAGGAAATTTCAGGGAAATTTAAGAGCAATGATTTGAACCAAATTATTAAACCTACCCATATGTATACGCTATTGGTTCAGATATCTCAAGAAAGAAAAAATATTTTTATATTTAAGCTAGAATTTCGATCAATCGATCCTAAGGCAGCTATATGATATAGTGGATCGATTTGAAACAATTTCGCTCAAGATGTGTAGGACCAACATATATTAGCGATCTATTTGTTGCAACAAACGAGTCGAAGTAAATTTTCCAAATTATATTAGCTGTTAGCTAATGATATAACTCTCTAAAATTGTGCATCAAGCTACCTCAGCTGATCATGTATATTTTAAGTTTATTTCTTCTGAACGCAAAAGTTTGTTGAGTTTTAAAAAAGTTTTCTAATGTTTATAGCATACATTTAACATATATTTGTTTATTCATATTAAAGCAGTCGAACATATATTTTAGATGAAAGAATTTATATATTGCACAGACATCATCAGGTGTTTGAGTACAGTCGACTGGGTCTAAAATTTCATATTTGGGTCAACAAAAACAAAGGAATAAAAATAATAATAAATAATATCAATCGAAACTAATTTTGTCTCGATCCCAATTGAAATTCAAAATTTGTCGCAATCATAACAATCAGTTCGGACACCAAAATTGGCACACCCGGTTCCGGCAACAAATACGCAACTTTAGGCGTTTTGATCGTGGTGACAAAGAGAAAGAAAGAAGAGAAACAGAATATAACAAAAGAATTCGAATTGGAATTGGAATTGGAATTTGAATCGGAAATTATTGAAGGCATATTGTGTAAGTGAGAAGTCCCAAGTTTAGTGGGTCAGTGGGCAGATATAGATCGTTCCAACGGCGTCCCAAACGTTAGCCCGACAGCCGCAGACCGGCAAGCCCGGCCAAAAGCCTTTAGAAATGGCCGAGGTACTTAACTTGGACAATATAATAGCTCGGCTGCTCGAGGTGCGTACTGCACGACCCGGTAAGAATGTACAGCTAAATGAAACGGAAATCCGAGGATTATGCTTGAAGTCACGTGAAATATTTTTGGCGCAACCGATACTATTGGAATTGGAGGCACCATTGAAAATCTGTGGAGATATCCATGGACAATACTATGATCTGTTGCGTTTGTTTGAGTACGGCGGATATCCGCCCGAGTCGAATTATCTATTTCTGGGCGATTATGTGGATCGCGGCAAGCAATCGCTAGAGACAATCTGTCTGCTGCTCGCCTATAAGATCAAATATTCGGAGAACTTCTTTCTGCTGCGTGGCAATCACGAGTGCGCCAGCATCAATCGCATCTATGGATTCTACGATGAGTGTAAGCGTCGCTATAGCATCAAGTTATGGAAGACATTCACCGATTGTTTCAACTGTCTGCCCGTTGTGGCGATTGTCGATGAGAAGATCTTTTGCTGTCACGGTGGCCTGAGTCCCGATTTGACATCCATGGAGCAAATCAAACGGATTATGCGACCCACAGATGTTCCCGATCAGGGACTTCTGTGCGATCTCTTATGGTCCGATCCGGACAAGGACACCATCGGTTGGGGCGAGAACGATCGCGGAGTTAGCTTCACATTTGGCGCTGAAGTTGTTGGCAAATTTCTGCAGAAGCACGATCTAGATCTCATTTGTCGTGCTCATCAGGTGGTCGAGGATGGCTACGAGTTCTTTGCCAAACGCCAACTGGTCACACTGTTTTCCGCCCCCAACTATTGCGGCGAATTTGACAATGCTGGCGCTATGATGTCCGTGGATGAGACGCTCATGTGCTCCTTCCAGATCCTCAAACCCGTTGAGAAACGTAAGAAATAATTAAATAATTCAAGCAGTTCGTGGCCTTCACAACTTTTAGCGTTCCCATCTCAAAATTGTTAACTTGTTGCCCAAACAATTATTTCGATCAAATTACACATCCCCATACATATATAGTATGTATGTACATATGTATATGATGCGAGACTGTTTTATGAAAAGAAAAAAAAAAAAAACAAAACCATAATACACAATATACTATACGACTATTAAATGCCAACGATTTGAAATGTAATTTTAGAACTTGTGTAATTGTTGTAACTTCTCAAACCTCAAACTTACGATGTGACCCAGTCAACAAGAATGATATATTATCATATGTATGTATGTATTATCAGCTGTCTGATAACAACAAGCAATAGCCATAACAAATTAACAAAATGCTACAAAATTAATGAACAATAACAAAGCACACGAGACGACGAACCAAACAAAACACAACAAAACAAAAATAAAAAATAAAAAATACGCAAAAGGCCATAAACAAACAAAACAAAAAAAAAAAAGGAAACGCAAATGAATATGCCGGCTAAGTCAAGAGAAACAACAACACCAATAATAACCACAACAACAACAACAACCGCAACGCAATGGCGCCAAAAACGCTTTATTATGCCAAAAGCGAGTAATAACAAATATACAAAAAATAAAAACAAACAAAAAAAAAACAACTACGGGGGGACAACAACAAATTATATTATATGTAATGAGGTCATTTGCGCGTAAACAATCAGACAGACAGACAGACAGACACAAGTGCAAAGAGAGAGCGAGAGAGAGAGAGAGAAAGCGATGGCAATGTAAATGTACTTAAAGCGAGAGCGAGCGATACGCATTCACATGTTTATCAACAAACTGGCAAATAAATAAATTATGTTGGCAAACTTTTTAATAAATGATGAAGCGACGTTGCCAGCAAAAAATAAAAAAAAAACCAACAACAAACAAATATGCAAAGCTCAAAACAATGCAAAATGGCGGCTCACTGAACGAAACTCGCACACAAGCTGAAAAAGAAAATGTGAGAGAGCGAGAGCGACAGCGACAGCGCGTGCTCATGTATTTGTGTAAGCATGTGTGTGTGTGTGTGTTTGTGCATGAGCATGTGAATGTGTGTAAGCTTGAAATCCCAATTTCGTTTAGGACTGACATTTGATGCATTGCTGCATTTTCCCTATTGCCAAAATACATTTGATTTGCCTTTTTGATAATGCATTTCTTATACACACATACACAGACACACACTGGATATAAACAGAGACAGACAGAGATAAACGCCACACCCACACACACGCCCGCCATCTCGCTCTGTAAAACGTTGGTCATTGTCGTTTGTTTGTCATCTTCGTCATCATCATCATCATCATCATCATCATCATCATCATCATCGTCATCTCTTTGTTTTGCTTTGCCATAACGCCATCTAGCGCTCAAAGTCTTGCCTCATATATTATTTTTTGTGCTGCATAATTTTATTAATTACAAATTATGCGCTTAATGAAATGGGCCAGCATACTGTTCTTAACGATGCCGATGCCGATGCCGATGCCGACGTCAACGTTGACAGCACACGATGTCGCATCGGCTGCGTTCTTGGGCACTGCCCAAATGAATTTTGCATAAGCCTCAGCCAACCACAATGCAGCAGCAGCGTCAGCAGCAGCAACATTCGCAGTCGCAGTCGCAGTCGCAGCTGTCACAGGCACAGTCACAGGCACAGGCACAAAGAGAGTCACAGCCCGGACGCTGTCCCACGACCCATGAGCCACAGGCCAAACACTGCTGCTGCTGCTGCTGCTGCTGCTGCTGCTGCTCTCATGCTCTCTCTCTTGGCGCAGGGTGGTTGCGCAGTGTGTGTGCCCACGAATGAGATAGCAACAACGACAGCAGCCGCCATAATGACGCCCAATGTGTGCAAGCGAGAGGCAAACAGCGAGAGCGCCAAGGGTGCAAACCAATAACAGTCAGACTAATTTTGGGATTGGTTTATAATTGAAGAGTTTGCCATTGTATGTTGTAGTAGGCAGTGTAGGCAACAACAACAACAACAGCAGCAGCAGCAACAACAATCAACGGGCATCAGACAGTGGGCACCTCTTGTAGTTTTTATGTCCCCCCATCCCCGCTCACTCTCTCGCTCTTTACACTGTCCCATGCTTTGCACAAAGCTGACGTCGCAGTCGCTGGCTCTCTTATGTACTAACTGTGGTCACGGGCCTCCGCTGCGGCGACGGCACTGACGTTGGCGTTGACGTTGACGTTGACGTTGACGTTGGCGTTGGCGTTGGCGTTGGCGCTGGCGTTGGCGTTGGCGGCGACTCCTGGCAGCTGTCTTATTGTTTTTCGTAGGCCTCCCCCATGCGCCTGCTTATCATTTTAGAGTTTTACATAATTGGTACAGCGCTCACAAAGCTGAAACTCAGTCACGTACATATACATATACATATACAAATACATACACAAATGTATATATGTATATGTATTTATATTGTATATATAGAAACATCTACATATGTATGTATGTGTGCTGTCCATTTCTAAGCGTCGCATGAGGGGGCGTGGTATGTTTTCTACATGTACAGACACACACACACACACACACACACACACACACACACACACACACACACACACACACACACACACATACACATACATATGCTAGTTTCGGGCTGCGCGCCACATTCAAAAAAGATACATAAATAAATATGAGTGCCCCACCCACTGGCGATCTGGGCGTTTGGCTATTGGCGTTTTGTTGTAGCATACTTTTCAGCTGTAATCAGTTTAAATGCTTAACAAAGCAACACAAGCCAAATGGGCAAAACGCTAGTTCGAATGAGAGCAAACGTAAAAGAGTGAGAGAGAGAGAAAGAGAGAGAGAGGGACAGAGCACATGCATAGAGCTTTTGTGTTAGCATGCTAGAGAGAGCGTAAGAGCGAGAGCGAGAGCGAGATGAGAGTGCAATAGCGTGAGAGACAAAACAGCAATGGCTGCCCCTCATGCTTTAGTTGCTATTCATATTTGTTTTAATAATTGAACAATTCTATAAATGTTTGATGCATAGACAAAAGAGTTGTGTGCCTGTCTCAGTGTTTGTGTGTGTGTGTGTGTGTGTCTCATTCAGTTAAGACCCTTTCAAACTGGTCTCCTGTATGTGTATGTATGTGTGTGTAGATGAGCGGGTGTGTATTTATATGTCTGTGTGTGTGTGTGTGTGTGTCTCTCGTTCAATTAAAGCAACATGACACAAAAGATTTCGTAACAAGTGCCTGGCCTCCTCACATCCTCACATCCTCCGTCCGTCTCCCTCTTTCGTCTCTTTCTTCTTTATCAACTTTACTTCTCATCCGTTTCAAAACTTGCGCCAGTTTTTCAACTTGAGTTTGGCTCAAGTTTCAAGACTTTTGTTGCTGATGTAACTGTTGTTGTTGTTGTTGTTATAAAGTAAAGGATTTATACAGACCCAACTTTGGGACTGGACTTTAATTAGGAACAACGTGTTGTTCGCATTTCTCATTTTTATATTCAACTTTAAATGCAATTTTTATGTCCGAATAGAAAACACTCAATTATTTATTCGCTTATAAGTACAAAGGCCTACACTGAGTCTAAGCCGTTTAATTGAATGGGCCATAAGCTGCAGAAGCTTTAATAGCCCATTTTTTCATTTTTTTTCTATTTGAGACTATAAATGTACATAAAGTTAATTTACTGCAAGACTGACATAATTCGAAAACATTTCGAAACAAAAAAAAAACAAATTTTGGGTTAACACTAAAAAAAAAAACACAATTTTTTTAACTCTACAAGAAGGGTATTAAAGATACAAACATGCTATTTTTACTCAATATAGAAATAAACACGAAGATTATTTCTGCAACATCGAGTTTATATACGTTATATTTAACGTTATATTCGATATATATATAATCTTTATAAGACAACTTTTGCCTTTCTCAAGTAGTATAATATTTACATGATTTGAGTTATATTCAAATTTAAATATAAATAACTCACAGAGACTTAATTTCAATCATTTTAACTAATTGCTATTAATTTCCAATAGAAAATATGAATTTTTTATTGGATTGCTATATCTATATAATTATTACAAGGGAATCCATGGAAAATGAAATCTCACTTCTGATGATCAAAATCAAACACCCACTTACATTTTATAAAACAGGGTAGACTGATTTGACACTTAATTCGTTTAAAACTGCACAAATTATGTTGTAGAATTTTTACACAATTCTACACTCTGAAAAAAATGCCATACTAAAATTAGGTACGACCGTTTTGATCTTAAAATTTTAAGATTGCTGTGTACTAAAGATCTTAAATTATGTATGAATCGATCTCAAATTTAGAATTCTGACTTCACATTCCTATGACAGCTATCCGAAATAGTAGTCCAATTTTAACCAAACTTAGTCAGAATATATAAGACCACGGCAAATATATAATCCGTGAGTCTCAGATATCCGTGAGTACTTAAAATAGTTTTTTCCAAGATTGTTACAAATGAGAACGTTTCAAACTTAAATCAAATACATTTTGGAATATTTCTCTTTCATTGTCGAACCTTAGAATTTTCAACTGGTTCTAGCGACGCAAATATGACGTTAGTAAAATCAGCACCTATTCCAAAAAGTAGCTAACCAAGAGAATACACCATTATTAAATGGTATTTAATTTTAGTATTTTTCTTAATTTTAGTATACATACTAGTGTATGTTTTAAGATTAAAATTAATTGCTTCTGAAAATTTTTTGTACTTGAAACAAGTGCATTTTGGAGTAAGTTCAATATTTTTTAATACTAAAAGTAGTTTGTTTTCAATTTTTACAGACTTGAATTAAACCCAAAAATCTAATTTTAAGACTTCGGTACTTGCGAAATCCGAACTTGATATATGATTTTTGTTTTCAACTTTTAAAATTCCGAACTTAGACAGATTTTGAGATCGTTTTTGAAAATGGTCTGTTTAAGTACGTTAATCTTGATTTTTTCTGAGTGTAGTATTTTTCTACTTAAAATCAAAATGAGCTAAATATTTAAAACTTAGTTAAATCGAGAGACAGTAAATAAGTGTTCTGTTTGCAAATTTTAAGAAAATAAATCAATAGGATAGAATTATGTAAGGATAACATGCAATACACCAAAATTTATTATTTCGGTCGTAATTAGCGATAAAAAATGATAAAAAAAACATTTTAAGTTCTTACTATTGATTTTTATTAAAAAAGTACAAAATAATAATTAAATAACAATTTTCATTTAAAAGTTTAAAAATAACCCTTTTTTTAATTTTTATTGAAAAATCAAGAATAAGTGTTATTTTCAAACTTTTAAATAAAAATTGTTATTTAATTATTATTTTGCTCTTTCTTAATAAAAATAAAATATAAGTTTTATTTCGTGACTTTTAAATAAAAGTTTGAAAATAATTGTTAAGCTGCAATTTTTATTTTTAAAACTCATAACAGTAACGGTCCCTGGTTAAATCTTTTAAAATTTAAGCTTTCCTGGATTATGATTATCAGCAAAATTGTTAAAAAAAAATTAAATACTTTTTGTAAGAATCTAACTTCATTTTATGACATTACCATTTTATATTAATTCAAACTGAAACGTATGAATGTGTATCTTAACATAAATTTCTTATCCAGTCTTAATTTTCATGGCTACATATTAAAAGCGATTATCGTTAAATGTTTATTTTGAAAGATATTTCAATCTACTGAGTTAGAGGAGGGAAAGCTCCACTGGCGCCATGTAGATTTCATAGCTTAAGTGGTATTTGTATGAGTGTTAATGTGTGTCTCGGTGTTAAATGTAAATATGCGAAATGCAGGAAAGTTGTTTATTTCAAATCCACATAATAAGATGTAAATTTGCATAATACTTAAAGAGTCGTTTAAATTTCAACTTTAAAATGTCAACATATGGCTTTCGTTCAACTCTTGACTTTTTGCATTTCCCCTTTGGTCTATCCAAACAGATGCACCATTCAATGGATCAACTGGACATGCTGGATCCGACGGGCTCGATGACAACGTTAGCGCCCATTTCGGAATCGCCATTAACGCCCACACACCAGCACCTGCACGGTTCCTATCACAGTATGAATCATATGATGAGCCATCACCATCCGGGCACGTTAAGTGGCCACACGGCGGGTAAATATCAGTTCAACCAGCAGCAACCACATCCCAACCACTGTGCTGATTACCAAGCATTTAATGCAGGGCACCATGGGCATTCAGCGGTACATCATCCTGTCATTACGGCGGCTGTCGCAGCCGCTGGTCTGCATCCCGACACCGACACCGATCCGCGAGAGCTGGAAGCGTTTGCGGAACGCTTTAAGCAGCGACGCATCAAGCTGGGTAAGAATTGTGCCAAAGATATACAATGTGAACATATACGTACATACTTATATCTATTGCTAGTCTCCATATTAGACATTTTAGTTGAAGCGTTCACCTTTAGGAGATTATTATCAAGAAATTTTAAATAGATTCATTCCAGACTGACATTTCCTTAAAGTTTCGCCATGAATTTGGTATGAATTTGGTACTCGGCACACTGGTCGGAAAGGTAGTTTTCAATGCAAGTTTCGATTTTTTCATCAGATACTATAAGAGCTAGAGACAAGCAACTTGGCGTATACGATTCTGAATAACATTCGGAAATCAAGTAAATTTCAAATTTATATACGTCTGTAAACGCGTATCGGAAAGCCTAAAACGTCTGGTACTAATATGAGCTTTAATTATATCATTATAAGAAAATAAAAAAAGGCAGTTTTTCGAGAAACTATTTTTCGATTTTTTTTCTAACTCTTTAGCATTCGATTGAGTTTTTGGTGAATTACAATTTACAAAAACAATAAATTGTTTTTCGAAATTGCAGAACAAATTTTCTTACTTCTTATGTATTGCCAAATGTTGTTGCTTTATAAACCGAGTTTAATTGCAAAATTCGAATGCAACAGAAACAAGAATTTTTCGAAATGGCTTAAATATGCTCAAAATTAATATCACCATATTAATACAATAAATGTATATTAAAGTAAAATATTTAAAATCATAAATATTTAATCAATGGCAACCACTGTTCTGCTGCAATGATCTGCCGCTCTAAAATATACAAGTATTTTCAGTGTTTTATTCTGAATAATAGATGAAACCACAGAAAATGGCTCTTGTAATTCGTTCTTTTTCGCTTAATGGGCGACGGGACGTGGTATTAAATAAACTTGATCTGCCTGCACATACAGGTAGTATAAATACCAAATTTAGTGCTTCTAGCTCTTACCAACTCTACGATCCATTCGTTCATATGGCTTTTTTTATGCTAAGGACCAGAGGTCGCATATGTTGGGCCTCACCTCAAGACTTCCTGGAGTAAAAATACTCAACCTGTTTTTCCACGAGCATTTTCCTAAATTTAAAAATAATGTTAGAACAATTACGATATTACAATTATTTCATAATTATCAAACCTCGAGTCAAAAGTAAAGGACTGCTACATCAAAAATATACCATTTTTAAATTTGAAAATTTTGTTTGGTTCTTGAATATTAATAAAGTGATACTTATTTTAAATGTTGATTTAAGAATTACAAATGAAAAAAGTAAAATGATAAAATTTAATACAATATAAATGACAAACTTAAACTTTTCCACTTAATTCCTTTTTGCTTTATAAAAGAATTTTTTTTTGTGAATAAGTAAAAGGTCATGTAATTTTTGTTAACGTTAGCAGACAGTTTTGTTGTGTTGACCCCTATATAAATGCGACTAAGAACTATTTATAGTAATAATTAACAATTTGTAGTTTTGTTTTTTTTTTTTTGTAATATTAGTCAGCACAGTGTCAGCTATTGATTGATCCTTTCAATGTGTATCAGAGTAATTAGGGTTATTTCGTTGTGTTTTCAGATAAAATGCTTAGGTCCAGGTAGCCATATAAATATAAATTGATATTACTTTTATTGTAGGTGTCACGCAAGCCGATGTGGGCAAGGCTCTGGCCAATCTCAAGTTACCTGGCGTCGGTGCGCTGTCGCAGAGTACAATCTGTAGATTCGAGAGCCTGACGCTGTCGCACAACAATATGATCGCACTGAAGCCCATACTGCAGGCGTGGCTGGAGGAAGCTGAGGCGCAGGCGAAAAACAAGCGACGGGATCCGGATGCGCCCAGTGTGCTGCCGGCGGGCGAAAAGAAAAGGTAGAAAGTGTTTTGATTAGAACGGTAATAAACCAACCAATCAACCCACCAACCAATCAACCAACCAACCAACCAACCAACCAACCAACCAACCAACCAACAAAGATTCCCTGCTACACTGATCAAAAAAATGTTTGGCCTAAAAAATGCGTCGAGAACATAACATTCTTAATTTAACACATCTTGGTATTAAGAACAATAAAAATAAGAACAAGTTCTTATTTTAAGAATAAATGTTCCTAAAATTAAGGTAAAAAAAAAATATAATATTTTTAAATTTTTTTTCTTTTTATTTATATTTATTTTATTTTGTCTTGTCTTGATAATTTTATAGATGTTATTTTAATTTGTAACCCAGTGGGGTTCGAACCAGAGCGCCACGGACCCACCATTTACTACATATGAAATTGTACATATTTATAACTTCCTATCAATTTAAGATTTTTGTTCTTATATTAAGATTTTATGATTTCTTAGATTACAAATCTTAGTTTTAGTAATTTGGTCTTAAAATAATCTTAGTTTTAGTAACCAAATATTTAAGATGTATGTTCTTGATTGTAGAAGCTGGTCTTTTTTTTCAGTGTACTTTTGTCATAAAGAAATAGACCAAACTTCCAACCTTCCTCCACATCCACAAAACTAGCCACACAATCCAAAATTGTCCCCAACCCTCTCCCCACAATTGGCAGAGTGTTAATTTGGCTACGATCAAAAGAAAACCCCAATGCATCCAAAAGGCAAATGCAAAATTGTTGTCCTCTGACTGAAAACGAAAAAAAATTGATGAAATCGTTAAAAAAAAAAAAAAAATAAAGAACCTACCAACAAACATTAAGAACAGACAATAATCCCAATGCTAGGGCCCATTTCTAAAGTAATCTATATCGAGTCTTTTTTCAAGAAAAAGGACTTCCATTGCGGCACCTGAAAAGCGTTCCCTGGAAGCCTACTTCGCCGTCCAGCCGAGACCATCCGGTGAGAAAATCGCTGCCATTGCCGAAAAGCTGGATTTGAAGAAAAACGTGGTACGCGTCTGGTTCTGCAATCAACGCCAAAAACAAAAACGTATGAAATTTGCAGCACAACAACACTGACAATCAAATAATACAGCCACACAATTAGGTATAGTTAGTAGTGTAACACCATCAATGACTGGACACAGTTCGGCGGGATTTGGATACTGATAGTCGTTTATGACGGCAGCAACAGCAGCAGCAGCAGCAGCAGCAGCAGCAACAGCAACGGTGGCAGCGACAGCGGCAGCGGCAGCAGCAACAATGGCAGTGGCAACAACAACAATTGCAACGACAACATCAGCAACGAGAGCACCAACAACAGCAGCAACATCAGCAGCAGCATCAGCAGCAGCAACAGCAGCAGCAACAGCAGCAGCAGCAACAGCAGCGGCATCAACAACAACTTCTTCATATTCTTCTTCTTCTTCTTCTACTTCTTCTTCTTCTCTACCCATAACGGGCGACTATTACCTTTAGTGATTCGATTTGGATACCGATTCGGATTAGGATTAGCATTCGATTCAATTGGATGATGTTTGGCCGCCAAATCAGCAACAACAACTAACAACTAACAACAACAACCACAACAACACCAACAACAACAATTTCACTTTACTTCTCATTTTACAGTCTGTGCAGTCCACAACAACAGCAACAATAAACAAGCACACACACACACACACACACACACACACTCTATAAAAGTTAAATCATTGAAAAGAAAAAAACAAAACTTACAAAAAAAAGCATAAAAAAAATATATAAGAACTACAAGAATTTTTTAGGAACGAATAATGAAACAATGGACCAACATATCAAATGCAATAATTTATTGAATTGTATAGAAGCAAAAAAGGTGGGTAAAAACCAAAGAAAAAACATTAATAAATTAATAAATAAAAAAAAAAAACACAATGCAAAAAGAAGACAAAGGAAATCAGAAGTCAGAAATCAGAATAGCAAAGAAATGAAAACAAAACTACACTTGTCACTATCTCTTTCTCTCTCTTGGCCCAAAGCAAAAGCAAACTTGATCAACGATCCACAGATGCCAATTTGACTAGATCTTGAGTTATTGTTAATAATATGTTTGGTTATATTGAAGAAAGAGTACTCGAATTCCATGATTCTATCGATGAGAACAAATTATAAGAAGAAACTCGATTTGAAGAATTTCTCTTTTTGGTAGCATTGTCTCAATCTCTGAACCTAACACTTAAGTTATTGCCAACGTCCTTTGATCTGCCCTACTAATCAATTACTTTGAAATTCATTTTTTTTTTATTTTTCAGATTTTAAAATAAAGCAATAAAAGCAAACCACAAAAAAAAATGGCCAAAAACAAAAAAAAAAATGAAAATGGCACAAAAAAAAATTTGAAATGATAAAACATACAAAAAAAAAAAAAACACAAAGGGCAACCAAATCCACGATTCAATCAGCTACTTTGCACACACAGATATGTACATATAACCACAAACACACACACACATAGACATACACATATCACACACACACACACAAACACAAACACCCACACACAGGGATAAGCGACCAAAAGAACTCCATGAAGTTGCTTCAAGTGATCCGATAATAAGAATAGCGCTCTTTTAAAACTATAACTAATCTAAACTGGGTAAACTAACTAAGCGAACACACACACACACACACACACACAGACCCACACATTTGAGAGTTATATTAGCCTCTGTAAATGTAAATATATTATAGAGTTTTTATTCGATTGTAAATACCGCAGCGATCTCTTAATATTGACGACATTCTAATAGTGACGACAGTTTTTTGGTAGCTTCAAAAGACAAAAACAACAACAGTAGATGCAACAGTTAAAAGTTTACCCCATCCCTCGTTAACAACAAAATGCTGAACCTGAACCTGAACCCGATCCTGAACCCAAAACGGATCCAATCCTAGTGAAACCCAAACTAGCAGGAAATTTTTGGATGCTTCCTTTCAGTGCGTTATAGTGCTTAGTTTGATATTGGTTTGTATTCAGTTAGCAACTTTTATATTTAATCTTAGCACACTCACACACATTCACACACACACACACACAGCCAGAAAAACAACAACAACAAGCTGAAGCAAAAAATTATTTTTTTTTCCTAAATATAAGTAAACTAATGCGAAAAATGTTAGCAGCAACTGAAGAAATTGCAACGAATTTAAACTGTTGCCAAACTACGAGTAAACTATCGAAAACGATGAGAAATACAAAAAAGAAAGCATAAGAAAAAATAAACAAAACACTGTATTAATAACTAAAACCAACTATATATATATATATATATAGATATATATATATATATATTTATATATATACAAATTATAACAAATTTTAATAAACATATTATATATACATATTTTTTTTTGTTATTTTTTTTTTTAATTTAGCACATTTTATAGTTCTAACTAGACTTGTATATATGCAAAATGATAAATATATATATACATGATCTATATATATATGAATTATCTATAGATGCGTGTGAATGATTTTGATTGTGTAGCAGCCATAAAGAATCGAAAACATGCGCAAAATTCAATAATAATTTTAAAATAACAACTAGTTTTGTATTAAAAATTAAAAACAAAAATATTGCCGACAAATTAGTGCATAAACAAACCAGAAAATTTTTTTCAAGCGCATAATAATAATTATTATAATAAATGACAAAAACAAAAATATACAAAAAAAAAAAAAAAAAAAACAAAGAAACGAAAACCAAATCATAACTGATAAAAAGGAAAAATCAAGCTCATAACTACATTTAAATTTAATTTTAGTAGTTTCTAGACACAAAATATTGTAGCATGAAAATCAATTGATAAGCGCAACGGGCGATAAGTAAATAAAATGCAGCTAAATAAGCTAAAACTTAAATATACAAAAACAAAAAAATCAAAAAAAAAAAAAAACAAACATTTTAATTTTGTACAGCATACGTGAAAGATCTTTGAGAAATAAAATGAATAAATTTCAATGCCTGTTCAAGGTTTTACGACAGAGCAGTTCAGGGAAGCTAACATCACAAATATCGATACAATTTATACATAATACTTGCCTCTATCGTCAACTGGAAATTGATTTCACAGATTGGATCATCATGGATTCTACTTAATTCGATTTTATACTTATTGATACTGGGTATTAAATCATCTGCGATAAATTCCAAATAGGCTTGTTTTTTTAATCGTATTACTTATTTGCCAGGAAATATATACAAAAAAATTTACCTAAAGAATTAAAAGTTATACTATTATCAAGTGATGTGTATTGATAACTTAGTCAGTGACATGACTGGAGGGATCAGAATTCTAATGCAATAATAAGCCCCATAGTTCAGGGAATAAATATTATTTATTTCTCCGGAGTCTTGTAATATTCTTACATACTTAAAAAAAATGTCATCATCATTCTCAAATATCAAAATTATTATAATTTTTTTTTGCTAAAAAGTAAAAGTGGTATTGTATGTTCCTAGATTACGTATGCATATTATATACATACATGTATGTAATGTATTTGAACCAAAGATAAGTATTGCTTAGAGAAAAGGTAAAGTATTGTATTACAAATATTTAAAATCAAACATTTGGTATCAAAGTAAGGGAACATTTTTAAAATTTGCATCATTAAGTGAATCACCTAAAGTATTTATTGAAATTATCGGTTACAGGTTGGTATATTTGTGAGGACCAATCTGTACGCAAGAAAGGACAACAATAGTGATAACTTAAGATTTACAACAGCATTTGTAATTGTGTTATTTGCCATTATAATAGGCCCACTATACTACTTGATCTTTGCACAAACGCACCCATCATTAAGATCGTAATAAATGGGTAAAGGTTTCTTTGCTGTTTGTTCGCCTATTCAGTTCTAGACCACCTTGTAGCGACCCTTGTTGAAAACATGATGTGCCGAGCTGAGCTTGAGGAGCTCCTCCTTGATAAGTCGCGTTATTTCCCGCTTAGCCTTTTGCACGGCCAGCTCACTGCAGCTCTCGATAGCCAAATAGAGTTTACGTTCACCCTCGGGAGGACTTTTGCCCTGAGGAACGTAGGTGCCACGAACTGTTAAGCCAGCCTCCGAATATTCGGAAATTTGGGCGAGCGCCTCCTTTGAGGTAACCTTCCAGCGTGCTTGTTGTGGAAAGTCGTTAATTTCCAGCTCTTCCTCGTATTTCGTAAACGAATTGTTGGTGGTTCCCATGAGCGCGGCCATAGTTTCTTCGTCCTCCTTGGGCTGATAATTGAGCTTGTTGTTCAGCTTGGCCGCCAGCTGTTCGACCACTGTACGCGCCGTTAACATTGGCTGTGCTGGCGCCGCACCAGCCTGGCCCTTCATAATTGACTCGGCGGCTGCCTGGGTGGCCTTTGTGTCCAGGTTCCGGCTACTGCTGATCTTCGATGCCAATCGCTTGGCCAGCTCCAGCTTATCGGAGCCCATGGCAACGGCAGTTACCAACTGTTGCTGCTGTTGTTGTTGCTGTTGCTGCTGCTGCTGTTGTTGTTGCTGCTGCTGTTGCTGCTGCTGCTGCTGCTGTGACACCGCCAAGGGCGTTGAGACAGATGTGCCGATGGCATTGCCAACTGCATTAGCTGACGCCAGTCCTGTGTTGGTGCTGGTCAGCGAGGTGTCCTTGACGGTACGCTTGGCGGCAAAGATTTGCTCAATCTGCTGATCGATGTCCTGCTCAATGTCCTCCTCGTCATCGGAATCTGCCAATCCAAGTGCAGCCTTCTGCAGCTTTTTGCTCTCCTTTACCGCATTAAACTCCTGTTCATCAAATTTGAATCCTTTGCCGCTGAATCCGCCACCGGTGTGAACCGTTTTACCCTCCGCCTCCTGAGCTGTCTTATATTCCGTCCACAATGTTTGCAACTCTGGCGGTACTGGCATTCCAGATAGGTCCAGGGCCCTTATCACATCACCAGCGTAACGCGACTGCTCCGGTGTGATGAAAGTAAAGGCACTTCCTTTATTTCCAGCGCGGCCTGTGCGTCCGCATCTGAAAGCAAATTGACATTAGCATTCATTTATATTTATTATTCAGTTCTGCAGCTCTAATTACCTGTGCACATAGTCCTCGTAATGATTGGGCACATCGTAGTTGACCACCAGTATAAGATCCTTGACGTCGAGACCACGTGCCGCCACTGAAGTGGCTATCAGCAATCGCACTTTGCCGGACTTGAAGTCAATGATGGTGGAATCCCGATCAAACTGATCAATGCCGCCGTGCAGACTCATACAAGGATAGGATGCCTTCATGAGGTCACGCAACAATATGTCTGCGTTCTCCTGCTTATCCACGAACACAATAATGCTACCCGTCTCCTGGTAGATGCCCAGCAGCTCCAATAGCTTAAAGAACTTCGCCTCATCATTGAGTATAACCACATTCTGTTCCACATCCTTGCACACCACCGATCGACCGCCGACGATAACCTCGACGGGCTTTTTCAATATCCGGCGTGCCAACGCCTCCATTTGGCGTGGAAATGTTGCACTAAACATGACCGTCTGTCGATCCGGACGGACATTATCAATGATGCGCATCACCTGAGGCTCAAATCCCATGTCGAACATACGATCAGCCTCGTCCAGTACAACGTATGTGACGCGACGCAAATTGGTAACACGTCCTGAGTTGGCAGCCAGCATATCGATCATGCGTCCAGGTGTACATACGATTATCTCAGCGCCCCTCTTTAGCTCGGCAATCTGCTCGGAGATGCCAGTGCCGCCGTAAACGCACACCGGCCTCAATCCCAGGGAGCGACTGAACTTCCGTATATCCTTGCCAATCTGCATGCACAGCTCGCGAGTGGGCGCCATTATAACCGCAATGGCACCATCGCCATCCTCGAGCGTCGGCTGGTCCAGAATGTGCCTAAACATTGGTAAAATAAATGCCAACGTCTTTCCACTGCCAGTTTTAGCAATACCTATCAGATCACGCCCACACATTATCGCCGGTATGGCCTGACACTGTATGGGCGTTGGTTTCTCGAAGCCCAGCTTGCGTAGCACGTCCATCTCCTTTTTGCTGACGCCGCACTGTGCCCAGGTCTGCAATGATTTATATATATTTATAAGATTAGTATTCGAATTGCAATGAGCCTACTCAATTAATCTTAAAATTGGACAAATCCCATGTGGTTTTATAATAGCCATAGATTTCAGTTGAAGTGTACATTTTGTGTATTCATTTGGATTGGAAAGCACATAAATGCTATCTCAAAATTTTTACTACTCAGGAATAGGGAATGCATAACTATCTTAAATACGTTTGCAATTTGTTCGGAAAATTTATCAAGAATACATAAACTTTATGGATTTTGAGATAACTGCCACCGTCATAGACAGATTTCATGACAAAATTTACATAATATCTGTATAAGACTAGTTAATGATATTATTGATAATTATATACAGATGGGCATTACTACAGAAAGGTCCCCCATGACCTAAATTTGCATCCTGAAGCGAATTTAAGGTACTTATTTAAACTATTTACGCATACATTAAAGTAAGTTTTATGTCAATATTTATGCCCGTACAATGTACTTCCAAAATAAAGAGTATGTAACGATTGTATCACGAAATCTCTTTTTCAGCGTAAAAAATTAATAAAACATCTAAACTGATAATATTTAATAAATTAATTAATAAAAAATTTAAAATTCATTAATTTATGCATAGATCAATTCTCAATAAAATCATAGAGAAATTCATAAGACGTCACGTCATGTATCGTAACGTGTCATACTCAGAATAATAAAAAAAAGAAGGGAAACGAGTATTTAATGATTGCCTAAAAAATTAACTTACAGTACTTCAAATGATATTCAAAAAATTGTATGCAAAAAGGCTTGCCCATACTTTCGTAGTTTTTTAGCTTTTTAAGTCCAACTCAAAACCTTAATTTTTGTAATGTAACGTCATCGCATATTTTTGCTTTTATCTTTCAATCGGAAAGGTCGATTGTTTTCATCTTATTGACTAAAATTAGTATAACTGAATTGCTACTCAGATATAAAAAAAAAAATCATTTTAAAAATTAGACATCCATTAACGTAATGAGTGGGTCTGTGGAAATGCCCACATCCAATTCGCTTCAGCCGTTCAGAAATCAGATAATTCTTAGTAAAGCTTTAACGATTAATTGTATGCGTTGTAGTTAACGCATTAAGCAAATGTCATTGTGGATAATTCACTGCTTACCTTGATGGGCTTGGGACAGCCCTTGCCCTTCACCTGTACTCCCTCCAATTCGGTACGGTACTTGTCCACATCGGAATTCGTCATGCGCCCTAGTTCGGGAACTTCCACATAGAAATTCTTCCGGAATGGGGCATACCGCACGGAGGAATGATCGATTTTTGCCAGCTCTTTGCGATGCTTCATGGCCAGATTGACGGCCGTGTCACGTATATCATCTAGCTCATCCTCGCTGGAGTATTCCAGGCTATCCATATTCTGTTCAATTAGCTCGCCCTTTTTCACCGTTGTCGTTTTCTTCTTGGCCACTCCGGTTAGGATGACCACGCCCTGTGCCTTGGCCGGGCTAACAAAGTGATTGACGCGACGCATCTCCTTGTTCACCTCCTGCATGTAGGCATCGAGAGGATCAACATCATCATCTGGCTCCACATCTGCCTCGGTCTCTTCGATCGCCATCGCCATTGCCGTTTCGGGCTCCTCATTAACATGATCGGCCGCATTGAGAGTCACAGTTGCCTCAGTTGCCGGCTCCGTCGGATTTGTATGCTCTGGCGTCTGGACATTTGCTTGTGTTGAAGGTGGTTCCGACTTAGGAGCTGCTACTGTAGACGGTGTTGTTGTTGTTGTTGTTGTTGTTATTGCAGCTGCAACGGGTGTTCCCAGAACCATGCCCAATACCTTACTAAAGGTGGGGCGTTTCAGGGGAGCAAACTTAGATTCAACAACATCGTCGTCGAAGCGTTTGCGAATGCTGTGAAACTTGGATGGCGGTGAATCCGGTTCCTTTTTGCCCGTCTCCACATCTATAATTGGCGCGGGATTGCTGTCATCCTCCTCGGATTCATCTTCTAGGCTCCATTTCTTGGCTGATTTGGTCACCGTCGGCGCCAATGCAGCCTTCGATTCCCTTTTACCAGCCTCTTGCTCGCGTTGCTTGCGTTCGGCACGCCAACGCTCAATACGCTCGCGGCGCTTAATCATCTCCTGCTCGAGGCGACGCTGTTGTTCTTCCTTGTCAATTTCCTCCTCCTCGTCTGATGAGCTACTGGATGAGCCCACAGGTATTACCAGGGGGGCAGCGGGAGCTTGCCTGCGCGTTTCCACATCCCGCTGACGGTCTCTTTGCTCCCGCTCCTTATCCCGCTCACGCTCCTTATCACGTTCCCGCTCACGTTCCTTATCACGCTCCCGCTGACGGTCACGTTCTCTATCCCTTTCCCTTTCCCGCTCGCGCTCCCTTTCCCGCTCGCGGTCCCGGTCCCGGTCCCGGTCCCGCTCCTTATCCTTATCCCGTTCACGATCCACTTGTCGCCTGCAAATGCAAGACATTAGCTACAAATGCACGCAACTATCAAATTGATTGACTTACTTGTCTTTGTCGTAGTCCTTTGATCGAGAGCGTTTGCGACGCTTCTCATCACGACGTGACCCCAATCCCCTGTCATTGTCCTTGGATGGCTCCTTGGCGCGCTTACGCTCATCACGGCCGCTGCGAGAACTGTTGCTCAGACTGGCGCCATTGCGGGACGACTTGCCATTGTCATAATCTCCGCGTGCGTTGCGGCTGTCATAATGCTTGTCACGTTCACGTTCTCGTTCCCGTTCCCTGTCCCTATCGCGCTCCCGCTCTCGCTCCCGGTCACGTCTGTAACAATGTTATTGGTAGTAGTTAATATAAGCAGATAACTTTTGAAATATTGAATGTGTTGACACTTACCCAGAGCTTTTGGACATGGCCAACGAGGATCTCACTTGCACCTCTTGCAGCCCGCAAAACGCCGCCGGCTTTTGTAATTTAAATTAAATCAACCCAATTAAACTTTAGTAAGTTGTGTGTTCAATGTGTGTTCAATTAACACCTTTTAATGTCCGCTTTTCCAGTGACTTTAAGCGCTTCACTTGTATTTTTATTAAATTCTCGTCTTAAATACGGCACAAAATTGTAATAGTTTGCCCACCAGGGCTTCACAAAATGTTTTAGGGCGGCAGTAGTGGCAAATTGGGAAATGCGTTGCCAACGTTGCCACACCGTCAGAAACTGGTGGTAATACCATAAGGGTATATTACAATGTTTATACATTAGCTCAACCTGATTTTTACTTAAATCGTTGGTTCTTACCACAGCTCTTTTTAAGTGTTTATACGTGCGACTTTATTTTGTTATTATTGTGTTTTAATTAAATATTTAGAATATCGTTGCATTTTCAAAGGTTGTATATGAGAAACAGTTGATTTTGTAGAACATTTTCAAAGCGATAGGTGTTTATACGTTAATTTAAAGCGACGTTAACGGGTTTAAAAAACGAGCTTCGCTAAATCGCTGTTAACGTTAAAGCGCCTTAAATAAGTGTTTATAAGTGCGGTTTAAGGTAGCTCGTTTTCAATTAAAGCAACTTAAGGCACTGTATAAACATGATATATGTGAATATATCTACCGTTTTCAAACATCTCCTTATGCCTATTGCACAGTTTCTTCAAAATCATTATGCCTATTTTTAGCGGGCATTTCACTTCAGCAAAATAGCTATTGCAATTATGAAATTGCAATATGAATATCGAAACCCCTATCGATATTCGTCGAAACAGAATAGATAAATGCTGCCACAATTATGATGTTCCCAAAAATTATTTATGCAAAGTTGCTTTTATACTTCGATGTCGGTAGCGATAAAGATTTTTTAAATAAAATAAAATAATTGATTTAATTTAATCAGGGACTGCAAATAATAACTATGACGGTGGACTAAAATAACCATAATATATTTTTGTACTCCAAATTCAAAAACATGAAAAACCTTTCATTTAAAATTTTTATTTATTCATTTAATTGTCATTTTTAATTATTAAAGTTAATTTCTATACAAAAAAATCAAAAATAATTATTAAATTCTAATAATAACGGTCCCTGGAAATAAAAATTTATGTTAATAATGCTGACTACTCTTTTTTAACTATTTCGCATCGCAAATTAAGCTATTTTCTTGGTACATTCCAGCCAGAAACGGCTATTTTTCCTCTAAAAGGCTGGCAGCACTGCGCAGCTCGCTCGTTCACTTGAGTAGTAGTTCAATTGAACTTATTCTAAACGATTCGATAGAACACTCCTTTGTACGTACATACATACATACATGTACACATAGATATGAACGTGTGGTTTTACATTGTTGTGAATGCGTTGTTTTCGTTTTGATTATCGTTTTTGCTTTTGACGGTGACGCAGCAAAGGTGCGTTTTAATTTCCCCCGTTTAACCGTTTTCCCGTTCATCCGTCTTCGTTGTTTCCGTCTCACTAACGCTAACGTGAAAATTCGGTTGAGTTTGCGTCAAGTTAAATAGTGAATATGGCCAGCGAGCCAGAGAACAAGCCGCCTATATTGCACATTCTGGTCGTTGGTTTCCATCACAAACTGGGCTGTCAGGTGGAGTTCTCACATCCGCCGCTGATCGCCGGCTCAACTGGCCGCAACGAGTGTCCATCCGGCTGGAAATATCTGCCAACATTGGCCCTCCCAGATGGCTCACACAATTTTGTGGAGGACACAGTATTCTTTAATCTACCCAGCCTGTTCGAGCCGGCGGAAAGCATCTACGGTGTGTCATGCTATCGCCAAATACCCGTAGAGAAGCTCAAAATACGCACCGCGGACGTGACTCGCAGCACCGTACAAAAGTCTGTGTGCATCTTGGCGCGACTTCCCATATATGGATATATTGAAGTGAAGCTGTCACTTATTGCCGACGCCTTCTTTGACCAGGGTGATTTTAGCTGCACGGATCTGCTGGTGAAGGCGTATCAGCAATTAAACGCCTGTCTGCTGGACGAGGAGACACGCCGCCCGCTGCGTCATTTCCATGTGGGTCTCTCGCTGCGGGAGATAGTGCTCCACTGGCGCCACAAGACACTGATGCTGTTCAAGCTGCTGCTGCTGCAGCGTCGAGTCGTCTGCTTTGGCTCGCCAGTGCGTGGCATGTGTGTTCTGATCTTGGGCATGGCCTCACTGATACCACGGCTACTCGAGAAGGGTTTCCAGGAGGTGGCCTGTGTGCGAACTTCGCGACCGCTCTCCCCAATGCCCGATTTCACAGACTCGCTGCAACGCGAAGCAGAGGCCGAAGTCGATGTGGAGGTCGATGTGGAGGTGGAGGTTCAGGTCGAGGTCGATGCTGAAGCTGAAGCAGAAGCAGAAGTCGTTCCGGAAGCGGAGGACCTAACACTAGTATCGTCGGCAGCATCGGCTGGCTCTCAGTGCTCCTCACCGCACACGACTCCAAACTCACAGTCACGGTCGCAATCGCAGTCACAGGAGTCCAGCTGTCCGACCACAACACCAACACATCCCGAACTACAGCGTGTGGACTCAACGGAAAGCGGCGCCAGTAAACGCAGCGGACGCAGTAGCTCGTTGACTCGCGAGGCGAGTGTAGACACATTAGCATGTAAGCATAAGCATTCACGACTCTTAATAACTCATGCGTGTATTCCCTCTTAATATTCTTGTATCCTTGTTAGCAAATCTTGCCGCACTATGCGCCATTAACCCGGACGAGTACCGAGCACCCGTCAGCATTTTTGCCAGCGGTAATCTGTGCCTGCCCTACCTGTCGCTACCGTACATGGATCTGCTTAGCGATCCAATGGTGCTTTCCTATATCATTGGTACCTCCAACGTACTGTTCCAGCAGAAACGTCAGCTGGCTGACGTACTCGTCGATATTGAGGCGGCCAATTTGGATGCCCATGATCCGGATTTGCGGCGACAGCTGGTGCTAAGCACTGAGGATCTGCGCTACATGGACTATATATTGAAGCACGTACAAGCCCCAAAGGAAGATGCCGAGGGTAGCGAATACTGGATACGAGAACAGTTCCAGGGTTACATTCTGGCACTTCTACGCACTGCGGTAGCGCCTGGTATGTTGAACCAAAGCTCTCTTTGTATCCCAGCTGAAAAAGATATCACCTTAAGAATGCATTCAGTATAAAAAAAAAAATGGTAACCCAAATTTGTATAGTATTCTACGGTGAATTCTCAGCTTTTTTTTTTATAAAGAAACCATAGTTGTAAAATCAATTCCGTGTTGAATAGTTTTGTGTTTTAGTCCATGAATGAACGAAGTTAAGTTTTTAAGGACAAATAGTTCTCTGAAATCTTGAAACAATATTTTTATAAATCAATCAGGATCAAACTAAAAACACATGTAAATAATTTCCAAAAAAAAATATACGTTTTCAACTTACAATTCGGGGACTAGGAATTTGTTTTAGAACTATGGTTTCGTTGTGGAAACATCTTTAAACTGACCGTAGATTACGAATTTCGAATACCATATTACAACTCTTTTTGGACCCATACAAATCGATGCACACTTATTAGATAAATATACTGTTTCATTCAGAATCTGTGAAAGGTCTATCCGAAGAATATAATTAATATCAATGCAGTAGCTCGTTAAAGAGATCTGCTAATATTTCGTAAAAAAAGAACCATATAAAAATCATATATTTTTACTGTGACCTATCGAAGACAATTATTCGAAATTCTGACTAAATATTCAGTAGCTAATTTTGTGTCCACCCACATCATAGTAAGGGAATATCTTACATTATTTAACATTTATTTTTATTCAATTGTCATTTGGTTCAATAAGTAACTTATTAAATTATCTAATTATATTGCACAGATGTCAAGGACAATGATCATTTCAACACGCACTTTATGAACGCCTTTAAACGCACCCAGTGTTATCAGGAGTGGTTCGATGTGCGACCTGAACCCGAATTTTTCGATGCACTTCCCACTGGTCATCCATTTGCGGGCACGTTATCCGTTGCGGACATGAAATTGAAGCTAGCACAGTAAATATCTAAAAAAAAAATATTCCTGTCCTTAGTTTGCATAATTTTATTTACATAATTGATTGCTTCCAAATAGAACCATGCAGAACAGCGAAAGCGGACGCAAAATTAACCAGGCAGTTAATACAACCAGTCGCGCCGTTGGCGGTGCCATTTCTCAGGCCAAAGGGGCCTTCTCTAGTTGGTGGTCCTCGATTACAACTGCGCCCGCAAATAATACTGGACCAGCGGGCACAGGTTCCGTTGCTGGCAGTGATGAAAATCAGATACACAACCTAAGTCACATTGACGAGGGCATCGACGGTGTTGCGGTGTCACAACAGCCGCAGGAGATCTCAGTTACATTCCAGAATCATAAAGACGAGGCCGAGTTAGATGTAGCTGGCGTGAGCATACACATTTCGAGCCAGATCGACGAGGATAGGCTCGAAGAAGCTCATGATTCAAGTGGTAACTCGCCACAGCAGCAACAGGGTATTGTTGAGATTGGCAGAGAGGCCGAGCTGTTAGACAGGGTCACCCATGATGATGAAAATGCAACGGCAGCGCCATCTCAAACACCATCTCAAACACAATCTCAATCATTGCGTGCTGGCTGCGGTGGTGATCTTGCACTATCTAGCGGATCCACATCCGCTGTAGAACGCAATAACGGGGATGTTTTCATTGTTTAATCATCAATCGCACAACAGCAGCAGCAGCAGCAGCTGCTTAACAGCAACAATAACAATAATACTAACAAAACAACACTGTATAAATTTACCTAAGCTATACTATACATACCTATTTATTACAACAAAAAAGTTGTTTATATGCATTTTTTTTTTCTTCTGTTTTTGCATTACTCAAATTGGCCAAATATTATATTATATTATATGTATGTGTATGTGTATTCGTATATATGTAAGACACCCAAAGAGCACCCAACACACCCACTCCCACGCCCATAAATCCAATGTACATGTATTTATAATAATACTAGTACAATGTAAAGCTATCCCGTACCAAGTACAATTTGTTACCATGAATACATGGAACCAACTTATGTGGCAATACCTCTGCGCAAGAATATCGTACTTAAAGGTTATTTATAACGCAACTGACATTTTGATCCGAGAATGATGTTAAGTCCATAAATAGTAATATTGTTATTACAAAGACAATAAAGTCTTTAGAGAAAATTTTGTTACTGTAAAATACGATATATTCGCGCAGATGGAAAGCAATTGAAAATCCAAAGCTAATCCGATAGTATCTATCTATCTCTCTCATATTGATATTTTATGGGGTACTTCAAAGAGTCGTCAGTACGGACAGATTCTCAGCTTAATTACTTATGTACCTGTGCGTACAACCCATTGAAAGCTGTTCACATCTTCGACATGGAGTTACCCCAAGCATGAATTTATACATTCATCAAAAAATACTTATAATCGAAATGTAATTATTTTATTCGTACGTTTCCTCATGCTAATTAAATAGTAAAAGAATTGAATAAATAATGCAACCCAATATTACCAAGTTTTTTTTTACCATAATGATGGTGTGGCTAAAACGACAACTGACAACAAACAACATTTGTATGGGACCAAAAAGATTTAAGAAATGGGAACCCAAATTCGTAATTTACGGTAAATCCTAATAAGTTTTCCCTAGGAAACTATATTTTTAAATCAAATCCTACACCCCGTCATTTGAATTGAAAAATTTATTTATTTGCAATTTTTAGCATGTTATAATTAGCATATCTTTATTGTTTATAGTTTGGTCCTAACAAGATTAGTAAAAAAAAACCTTTTGTTTCGAAATTCCATAGTATAAAAGCACCAATTGTCCTACGAACATTATTGTCGTCTTGACTTGTACTTTTGGGATCCCTAATAATATAAGAGACTATAGTAGAACCAGTCATTAGGATATGGCAATTCCAAGAGAGATGTCTACCCGCAGTCAACAAATTAAAACTGAGTAAAAGCTACTAATTTAAATAATTTACACATGAGTTCATTTACTAGGAATACCATAACGATTGCATGCTTGAATAAATACAAGTTTTCTTTATTTTAGCCTTTTTTTCTCCAGCATAAAAAAGTGAATGAAAATGGGAAGAAAACTATCAAATTCTGATAACAAAGCTTGCTACTTAAGAAGTTAATATATATTTTAGGCTAATTAAAAAAAAAAACATAAAAAGTATGAAGGAGCAAAAAGTTGAATAACTACTTAATATTTTTGAGTTTAATGATCCCAATAAGATTCATACCTGCATCACATTTTAAAATTAATCGCATTAAAATATTTCCATAGATTTCACTGAAAGCGACTTCTGTTTTTTTTTTCGCTGAACGCCTTGGTCTTTCGTAATTATCTTGAAAACTCACAATTTTCCAAAATAAGTCATAGCACCAACTAAAGTTTTGGCTCATATACACGTATATGTATGGTGAATATTGGAATACTAACAGAAACTGTTTATAAATAATTATAAATTCACGATATTAGATATTGCTTTTATTATTATTAATTTTCATTAAAAAAATGCAAAAAAAAAAAATGTTAAAAGAATAAGAAAAAACAATAATGTATAACTAAGGACAGCTTATTTAAACGCTCTTATTGAACCCATTATTAAATCGATTCACTTGACACAAATAATGTCACAGCAATAATGAATGAGTTATACTAAAGTTACTATAAATAAATACAATAGACAATTTGAAACGACGTATAAATTTAAATTAAATATATAAAAATATTAATCATTTGGATTGATTCTTGAGGGTCGCTTCAAGTTCGTCTATAACTAAGGACAGCTTATTTAAACGCTCTTATTGAACCCATTATTAAATCGATTCACTTGACACAAATAATGTCACAGCAATATTGAATGAGTTATACTAAAGTTACTATAAATAAATACAATAGAGAATTTGAAACGACGTATAAATTTAAATGAAATATACAAATATTAATCATTAGGGTTGATTCTTGAGGATAGCTTCAAGTTCGTCCTCAAATGAAGGCAGCTCGTGGCTTTGCAACCATAGCTTGACATTGGCCAGTTTTATGGAGTTGACTGTAACATTTGCTTTGGCCTCCTTAAGGTTTTCCTTAGCTTGTGCCAATAGCTCTTTGTATTCCCCCATAAATGCATATTTGGCACTTAAACGCTCCTTTTGCCGTTGCTCAGCAGCACTAAGATATTCATCAATTTGCTTCCACTTGGTTCGCACAAGATTGTCCAGCTCTTGATGTTGACCTTGAAGACGATCGATTAATGTGTTAAGTTCGAGCTGACGTTCGATTGATTGCTGATAATGCTGGGATCTTATGGAGTTTTTGGTTTTATAGCTAAGTGGTAGTCGGTCTATTTGCTGGCCACATGACTCAATCTGTTTAGTCATTTGATTGAGATTCAATTGAAGTTGTTCATTCAAAAGCGTCAGCTCCGCATTCAATAGCTCCAACTGTCTACATCTCTGCTCATGCTGTGCTCTCCGTTTGGCCAGTAATGTGGCAAGTTTGTGCAGACTGTGACTACGTGCCGCAATATCTGAACAAAGCGGTGGCAATGGCAACACCAGCTCCATTTTATCTTTCTCGCTTGCACTACATATATCCGAATCGAGACCAATGATTTGTGCCAGCGAATTGAACTTTTCCACCTTGTCCAGCAACTGTTTTTTCGCACGTGACAGTCGCACCTGTTGATGGTTAGCATGCTCGAGGAAATCTTGCATTTGCCTCTTATAAAATTGCTCTTCGTTCCGCAGATCGCTAAACAGAACCTTCATGCATTGAAACTTTTCGACTGTGTACCTTTGTCCGTTCACTTCACGCTGCAGTTTCTGTACTTCCTTGCGCTGTATCATTATTCGATTAGTAATCTCTGCGCAGAGCTCACAGAGTTGTTCAATCTTTCCGACTTGTTCTTTTGTACTGGTTTGTATTGCCAACAGTTCCTGTTTCAACTGCTCTTCCTGCGATCTTAACTGTTCTAGTTGATCATGCTCGTTGTCTGCCTGCAGCTGAAGCTGATCTTCCAGGTGTTTTCTCTCATTTCTGAGACGAATCAAGTCCGCATCTAGAGATTGGGTATCGGGCAAGTCGCAGAGGCATTTTATAATTTGATCGCTGACACTGCGCTTCAGCACATTATACTCCTTATCGTTTTGGGTATCCCACAATCCAAAACTCTCGGCAGCACTGGGAAACAACAAATGATTGGTCTCTTCGGTAATAACGACATGACTGATTTGCGATGTGCTGGGGTCCAGGGTGTTTTGCATGTAGCTCGGTTGCTCACTCGTTTCCATAAAGGGGAACTCATTATCATCGTATTGGCCATGTTCCTGCTGCATTGAGGTGGATGTGGATGTGGGCAATGCAATGTCCTTGAGAAAGTCGAGCATGACCATGACATGGCCAAAAGAGTGCTGTGTTGTGGGTGTCACCAGCCACGACTTGCTCACCTGACACGGATATTTCAGTTTATGCAGTGCATTTGTAATTTCCTCAACATGATTATTGCCCACATTGATGCGATTACCAAATATCAATTCTAAAAAGAAATTCACAATGGTGACGAACTGTTTCATCGTCATTTGGCGAATTGCAGCTGCACCGCGTCCAAAGAAATCACTGGATAGCCCTGGCAACGGTTGAGATCGCATCACTTGATCCAGACATTCGGCAATCAACTGTGCCTGCTCCTGCACCCATTTCTTATCCTTGTGCAGCACCGTCGGACGCTCCGCCGATGCTCCTTGCCGATGGCGCATTGGCGTTGCGCTGCAAACACTTCCCCTGGGGTTAATTTTATTCGGCGTTGGTTTCTTCATTGGTGTTATTGGCGCGCGCAATTGCGACCTACAAGTTTGTAAATATCATTTAAGTAATTTGAAATTTGAAACACACATTCGGGAGTTCCTAGTCATGGTTTAAAAAACAGCAGAAACAGTCGCCAGTTTTCGTTTTTTACTTTTTGCTGACTGCAGTTTTTTACACTGTTCCTAGTTACTTGCCTGGTTTGTCGCCTCTTCAAGAAGCTGCCATCCTCACGGGCGTCCTCATGGAACTCTGAGGTTCGTCGTACCTGATACATTCTCCAATAACAATAACGCAACAATAACACGCGATACTCAATTAGATCAAATACATTATTTAAACGATTAAACAAATTAATTTGTGTGCGGTTCGTTTGGTTGCTTTAAATTTTGGGCATCAGTGCTAGGGTTGTCATAATATCCTGATCCTAATATCCATATCGATATAATTTTGCGATATTATTGTGCGATATTTGTTGCCTTTTCTGCGATATTATTGTGCGATATTTGTAGCTATTGTTTTGTTATCGTTGAAACCAATATTCTTCGATATTTTTATTCCAACAATATCAAGTCAAATAATTTATGTTTTTATATTAAAATAAATTTTAAGGTTGATATTATTATTAAAAATATCAGTGCGATGTGGCATCACCAAGCGCAGTTTAGGGATGGGCTTCGATACAACGATATCGATATTATATGATATCAACAAGGTTCAAGTTACGCAGTGCAGATATATCAAAAACTACAACATAACTCCAAATTATTGGTTTTCCCTCTATTTCTAAAAGCAATGAAGTTGAATACTTCATGCAGCAATTTGGCAGCTCAAATAAATAATAGCTTCCAATATGAGTCTGACAATGTGCAAATATTAGAGTTGGGATTTCTAGTTCAATTTGCTGAATAAGTTCACTCGTTCATTTTTCAGTCGTGAACTAAATCAGTCATTTAGTTCCTTATTCAGTTGGTCAGTTGTCATGAACTAAGAACGACTTGGTTTCTATTCAGTTGTCATTAAGTTCATTATTCAGTTGTCATGAACTAAGAACGACTTGGTTTCTATTCAGTTGTCATTAAGTCACAATTATCAAGACCGTTCCATTTGTTTAACTGATATGATTTCACCACTGTTCCTTTATAGAAAAATTTATTGAAAGCTTATAATTAGATTAAAATAAAATAAATTGAATAAATTTGGCCAAATTGCCCTGGGAGCCTCCTACAATACTTAAACTGGCCTTGCAGTATATGCATTTGCCGGTCTTTCCATCGTCACGAGCAATAAAAAAATTCCAAACAGAACTGCGCTTTCTTTTGGACATTTTAATAGAAATATGTTATTATAAAATTCAAACAATTCTTCGAATTTCAACGACTGCAGTGTTGAAAAAGATAAAAAAAAATTTGTTCACTTGCAACGGACCTGCTGATCAAAATAAACTATATAGTTCACGAAAGACTGAATAAGTTCACTCGTTCATTTCAATGACCCGTTCATTTGAACTTTTACAGAACGAAACGACCCAACTCTAGCAAATATGCGTACTATCGATATCAAGTTTTGGGCCTGTGCCCAAGTCAATCGTATATGGTTGCTGTACTTTGCTAAGTACATTAATTCAAAATATATCGATCGATAGAAACGATAATTGTGATAAATTGTGGACATTTAAAATTTCGATAGCTTTGAAATGAAATACTCAAGGATTTGTATGTTTACGAACTTTCTTCGTTTATTTCAACATTTTAATTAATTTTAATTATTGTATTCTGTGTTACACAATAATCATTCTATGTTTATGAATTACATTTATTTATAATTATTGTTATTATTATAATTACAAATCGATCACATTTCCTTTCAGAACGTCTCATCATTCCCTGTTCACTTCACATTACGCAAAAACAATATAATAATTACATACATTATAAATTTATATACTTAATTTTCAATACATACAATTACACAAATTATGTTCAACTTAAATTATATTTTACAGGTATTAAAAAAAATTCACACACTTCTGCTTTTAAATTGCGGCAATAATAAATATGTATAGTTTATTGTTGTTTTCTTAAATTGGATGGTGCGCATAGAAAAAAAATATAATTTATGTTAATGTAAGAAAAAAAATATATAATATAAGATTATAAAGCCAAATTTGCAAAAATCAAATCTGCGCTAATACTATAAATTTTATTATATTACAATTTTGTAGGCCATGTTTAATTTCTATATTTCTAGTTTAAATTATATTTAATTTAGCTGCTTAAAGTAAAACGCGCACAATGGAAACAATAATAACCCCAAAATAGAAAATATGCAGTATTGTTTGTTTGGTTTTTAGTTTAACTATTTTTATGCACTTAGCTGCCCTGGTTATTTATTTTATGTCGAGCTTATTTTATGTGTATAATATTGTCCTAAAAGCCTTAAAAAAATATTACGGAACGGTCTGGCCTGTTATGTTCTGTTCTGTCCTGGTCAGACCCGAATATTTCTAATAGACTCGTACATACATAATATCTTGGTGGAACAAAGGAACACAAGCAAAAGCCATGTGAAAGCTACATTAAAGGATTCATCCTCAGTTAAACATTCGAAATATTTTAAAAATATTTGCATTAATATTTGTTTTGGTTTTTGTGTACTTGGATTGTTGAGTGTGTGTGTGTGGGTGGGTGGGTGTGTGTGTGTGTGTGTGTTTGTGTGTGTGTGAGGGTGTGTTTTGTTTTGTTTTGGTGTCTTTCTTTGTGTATGCATAGATACATTTCTATGTTAGAATTTAGGTACATTACAGTTCTTTGTATTGTGTTGTTGTTGTTGTTGTTTTTGTGATTGGGTTTGTTGTATCCGCAATTATCGTATAATTTTGAATTCAATTTCAATATCTTATTGCGTGCTAACTAAGAAACTGGGCGCCATCAAAAGCGATGTCACCCCACAGCTATGCAATTTAGTATTTAGGCTACCATGTGAGTTGGAGGAGTGAAGAGTTGGGCGCTAGTTGGGCGCATTTAGTGTATCCAAATTGGAGCCGTATTGCATGTTAACCGACATCGTAAAGAGCCACGCGACCGCCAACAAACTGCTGCCCAGCAGATCACCCAACGCAGTCAGATATGGTATGGCCGAGTTATCCGGATCGATCTTCCATTTCCACATGGCGTGCACTATGATATGCGCAATATAGAGCAGCAACATTACCTGTTCAGCAATTTGATTTACATAAGTAATAAAATATTAAGCACACAATATCCATAGACAAGCCAGACTCACCTGTATCAAACTGGCTATTAGATATGATAGCATAAACACCCACGTGACAGTAGTCGTGTTCATGTTTATATAGTCGGCCGCAAAGATGAACAATATATTGCCTGGTATCGACATGGCGATAAGAATGCGAGCCGTTTTAGCATAGGGAACTGTGGAACGAACGAAAATAAATAATATGATTATATTCACATCTTCAAAAGGGATTTTTTTTGGGATTTACTTACCGCCCTTGAACAGTGCACGCCACGGCCACTCGACGACCTTCGTGTGCGGTGGTATAATGCCAATAATTGAGCTCTGATGCAGCATAGTCGATATCTTGCTGGCCTGCACTGATACCAGATTGCCGCCAATACCGTTAATGATCGGCTGAAAGACCACAAAACCATTGAACACCTCAACAGCCGCATCCAATACGAGGCCTCCGAGCCTGGAAATAAGTAAAATATAATCCAATCAGAATCAAAAAACAGAATGCAAAATGTAACGATCTTATTATTATTTTTATTATTGAAGACACTATGATTCACCCAACAATTCCGTACATATTTGGTCGATGATTATTTTACCACTTATGTCAAAGATAATTTTAAAAAAAATATACTGTCTAGCGTAACATTTGAGATTTGTAAAAATGGGTCGATATTATTCCGTTTCTGTTTGTAGAAAAGGTCAGATTCAAATTCTTCTTTTAACGGCACCGAAATTTGTATCTGAAGATGAGACACACTAGAACGTTTTATGGTCTACTCGATACGGTCTTAAAGGAAGGAATCAAACCGAATAAAATATCAGTTCCTGTTTCGGTTCCGGTACGTCCCGAAACAACTTTTTTGGTAAATGGTTCTATTTCGGTTTCCTCCTTTCGGTTTCGGCATCAGTACCGGTACCGGTAAATTAAATTTAAAATAAAAATTAAATGTTCTAAAACAGAAATGTTAACAGATTACATATCGCTCATTAAATGGAAGAGTGACATAAGTCAAAATGCCATTTTGAGATTTTGAGATATGTCACTCTTCTATTTAATAAGCGATATACTTACATACGTTTTATATCGAAACAAATCGAACTTAAAATTTAAGTTATTGTTCGTTTGTAAAGCTGGTTTCGGTTCGTAAAAAATAATTTATTTTGGTTCCGCTTCCGATACTCAAAATGAAACGGTTTATTTTGGTTAACGGTTCCGTAACTGATTCCGGTATTATTCCCGGGTAGAAAGCGTTGGTCTAAATGACCGACTGAGAGTGTTTAATTATCGCAGTTATGTATTTATGCTGTAGTTGTAGTATTAATAAATCAAGTTAATTTATAAATAGGCCTCGGTTTCCATCATGTTAGAAGTCAAGGACAAGAGCTAACAATTAGAATTGACATTGGCTAAGAGCTGCCACAATCGCCGTTTTATAATTAACTCAAAGACAATCAATCAAAAATAAATACATTGCCAAATTTAGCACACCTAATGCGGTTTCATGTCTGTTCCCGCCTGCTGGACATGAATTGGCAAAAAAAAAAATGTATCGCAAATATATTATACGAGTAAAATATGTTCGCAGTGAAACGAACACGTATGTGGATAGAAATAGAAGCACAAATTGTGCTTATCATGGTACCATTTAAGTGTCGATCTCCAAGTGCACTCCATATGAGTATGAGTATGAGATTGCGACGGAGGCGGGGATATGTTGATGTATCAAGATGTACCTACCCGCTTATACAGAGCGCCGAGAGGACCGGCACCCAACCGCTCTTTAGCACCGGTCGAGTATACTCATTTTTGAGCACAATGACGACCCACATAGGAAGCAGCACCAGATAGCAGGTGACCACGATAAAAGTGATCCACAGATGGGTCTCTGCAAGAGATACATTCAATAGATTTTGACGATTAGATTATTGACGGAATTCAAATTGAGTTGCAGGTGCAGTTGCAACGTACTTATATTCTCATAGAGTAGCGAGGCAATGAAAGACAGTAAACTGATCGACACAACGTCTCCAATAGAAGCAGCCAGTGGCGTGGCCAGGTTATCCGGATTAAGGCGATACTTTTGAGAGAATAGAATCACAGCGACCAGCACGAAATCTGCAATGACAAAATCAAACAGTAAAATATATATAAACAACAATTAAAACTGCAGTTGTATTATGCTCACCTAGGACAAAGCACGAAGATGTTGCCGTAAACATGGCCGACGCCGTCAACAGCATCGCATTCTCAAAGTAAAAGCTACCTGTCATCGCCGCACCCACGCTCATTGCAAACATGGCCACCAGGAAGGAGGCGACAGTGGCCTGAACTTGCACCAGAGCTATATTGCCAACGATCATACGCACCACATTCGAACGCGATGTCATGTTGCCCAGATTGACCTGCGTGGAGAGACGCGAGGCAAGACACATGTCCAGATTACCCTTTAGGCCAAGCAGTGCTGGCACCAGGATAAATAGTTCACTAACATTCTTGAAGACGTACCATTTCTGCAATATTTTGTAAAATTAGAGGTTACTTGTCTAATAAATCACACAAAAAAACCTCTACTCGAGGTAAAAGTCTAGTGACGAAAGTATATTCCAGCCCCAAAATTTCTGATATCCCATTTTGTGACGAACGAAATTAAGTTTAATATAAAAACAAGTGGGAAAGGCTATAGTCGAGATCCCGACCATAGGATACCCGTTAATTATTTCAATACATTAGCGATTCAATCCTAATGTCATATTTGCGTTGCGGATTCGCCAAGAAACCATAGTTCTAAAATGATTTCCTCTCTCCCGCTTTGTGAGAAAAATTTAGTTTTTTGTTTTTTAAAAGCGGGGACTAGAAATTGATTTTAAAAATATTGGTTTTTTGAAGAAATGAAGAATTGATCGTAGACTACGAATTTGGGTTACCATTTTTGGTAAAATAAAAATCAATGCACCCTACTAAGCATACACTTAATTAGAAATCAGAAACGTCCATAATTTTGAGCTGCTGGTTGATTCTGACTTTGATATTTTTTTAGTTCAGCTTTGGAACTCTGTGCAGTTGGAATCGGTTATTGGCGGACACGGACTGCCCTTAACTGCCCCCAGACCAGAATTTATGGTTAATTAGCAGTCAAATAAATGTTTATAACGTGTTTAAAACATTTTTAGCTGTTATAAATACATGAGTAGTCTGCCAAAAATACATTTCATTTGCTTCGATTCTTTGGGCTTGAGTTAAGGGTATCTCAATTGTTTTTTTTTTTTTTTGCAAAACAATTGAACAGGCACAATATTACTTATTTTATTTGTTGAAGAACTCAATTATTTTTTCTCTTTGTCTTTCTCAATTAGGATGCATTTCTATTTTAAATTTCAGAACTTTTTAGTGATCTTAGTTCTAAAGTAATTCCTTAACCTAATTGACGGAAGTCAGTTTTTTAAATTTCTAAAGTTCTACTTTTTAATTGGAGCTGAGGTTTGGGTGAGCTCTGAATATGTTTTATTTAATCTTGAATGACTTAAATTTTTTTTTTATGTTTTTTTTATGTGTGTATTTATAGCATTTAATAGCTATCCACAAATGGTTTCAACTCGATTAAGTCTTATTTAATGTTCAATCAAGTGACGTATAGGCATAAATCAGTGCAACGATATTCATTTAATCATAATTAAGTATTATATATTATTATTAATTTTAATTAAATGCGAAATATAAAGCTGTGGCAACCAAGGTTGATGTTTTTAGTGGGAACAGCTGCAGCCCATTTTAAAGGGTTGGTAATGGGTCTGTTTTTCTTTTGTTATCTTCTTGATTTAATTTGAATTTTTCTCAGACTGAGTCGGTCGTCGGAGAGAATAGTAGAAGACTATAAAATTCTTTTGTTTGACTTTGTGTCTGGTTTTGGTGCTTGGTTTGCTTTTTGCTTTGTTGTGTGCAACTTTAATGAGTCGACGACTGTTATTAGATTTTACAATTTAATTTGCGTGTCATTTTAGTTGTGCGCACCTCTTTTATCTACATCTTTGCATTTGCGCAATGTCAATGAAACAATTTATGAGATTTATCAGCTGTGTTTTACCTACTCCGCCCCTCAAGGTGGGAGAATCTTATGAACCAACCAACCGATGAATCGAGCCAATCAACCTATATTCCAGGCCGTAACGCACAGTGCCGGAGCACGCGACAATATTGATGTGCTTTGATAACAGTAGGTGAATGTTTTTTTTTTTTTGTATACGCTACCAAACCTCCTTTTTTTTAAAACAATTTTCTATAGTAAGACTTCTTCTAAATTTTCTTTTTTCTGGTACATTGTAGATTTTTTTTTAGAGCTGCGTTTGAATTTGTTATCATTACTAGAGAAAGTCAAAATCGGTATTTAAAAGTTTTACCGCTTTTGATATTTATTTAGTTTTAAATTTTATATAATTTGTTTTGAATTATAATATTGCAATTATTCACAATTTTTTGACTTCAACCCTGATTTAAGCTGATATTTATATGAATGCATTAAATAGCCTTCATTTAAGGTATTAATCATGGAAATCGATGGAGAGACGGCTGAGAAAATTTCGAGAAATGATTAAAAATGCAAGCTTATCGAAAAAAAAAAAGGTTTTCAAAATACCAGATTAAAAAAGGGGTTTTTTCTTATCTATTCATTGACAAATACTATCAAAAAGTACATTTGGCAACATATGCATTTTCGCTGTTGTCAAGTGGAGTAGTTTGAGTGAGCTGATCAATTTATGGGATTGCATTACCTCGACGCGCCCTAGTACAATGCCCGCTCCAATGGTTCCAATGCCAGCCAGAAAGAATGGTATGGACACCTGGAGTAATATGGTTGTCCATTTCTCCTGCTTGATGCCTGGACGATTGAGTGCCAACTTTTCCTCGGAGCTGCCATTGATGCCCGCAATGCTGCATGCGTCTGCTGCGAGAGCGCCGGGTCCGCCGCTGCCTCCATGACCACCCCCACCTCCACCTCCACCGCCGCCACTGCCCGCCGCACCAGGATCCGGTTCGGAGGATGCTATGGACGTCGTGATGATTGAGCTTAGTGAACCAGTTGTTGAATGTGGAAGCCCGGACAACTTCTCATTGTCGGGGTCTGTGCAGCACAGTGATTAAGATGGTGTAACAAACAGAGAGAAAAAAAAAGGGAGAAAGAGAGAATAAAGAGATGCAGTAAGTAAGGCATTGCTATCTACAGTTGTAATCGAGTATATTAGACTAAGTAAAATTAAATATATATATATATAAATAAATGTGTGCTTGTGTGTGTGCGTGTATGCGTGAGTGTGTCGCATGCAACTACTAAAGTCAAGAGCATTGTGCAATTAGCAAGACAATTAATTAACATCACTATAAATAACGAGTATTAATTATGAGCACCCCTTTAAAAGGGGGGTAAGAATAAAATATGTATTTGTGTTGTTGTTGTTGTTGTCGTTTGACTGTCTGTCTGTCGGTTGTTGATGTTTTTGTTGTTGTTGTCGTTACGTTACGTGTTTGCATTTTTTCCAGTGGCCTAAACACGTTTTCAGCTGCCAAATTGATTTAACATTTTGTTTTTGTTTCTGATTCTAATTTTGTTGTGCCAAGTTAATAAATTACAAATCGCTCGTCCATAAAAAAAAAAAACAGAAACAACAATACAAAAAGCATGCAATAATTAATAAACATTTTATATGATTATCTTCCATAATAAACATGCATAATATTTGCGATTGTGCAATTATAAAATAAGGTAACCATAATAAAATTGTCTGTCGCAACTTTTAATTGATGCGCTCTCTTGAAAATCGTATGGAAAAACTTGTACAATGTATGGGCTAATAATTGTTTGCAATAACGTTCTAAAAGGTTCTTGGATATTTGTGTTCCCATACAGAATAAGAGCAAAATGTTATGAAGAGTATAAAGAGAATGTGATATTAGTAATATCAAAGTTGGGAGCATTCATATTGCTAAAACTGCATCTATAGTAATGCCCTGTGCAAATCGAGAATGTTTTCGATCTTCTTATGAGCAATCTAGATTTAGCAATATGCCTGTGCCAGGGTCAGGCATGCTAACTTCTCGTGATAGAAACAGGACAAGCCGACCAGAAACAAACGGAAGATAAATTTAAAAAAGAGAACGTGATAAATGACAAATAGTTTTTTTTGTTAAAAATGCTGATTTTTTTTAAATATATAATGTTGGTTTTGAATATATTTAGGATAACGGATGGTCATATGAACCAAATCAAAAACTTAAACATTCCGGAAAAAGCAACATCGACAATACTCGCCCAGGAATGAAATATATTGATACCATATCAAAATCATAAATGTACCTACACATAATTAGTTGTTATATTATATATCATAATATATATACACTATATACACTATATATACTATATATTATAAAGATTGTTAAATATTTTCTTTTTAGGTACTTTCCAAAATCTAAGGAGCCCCAAGTGTTATAAATCTAGTAGTTTTAATTGAATTATAGTCTTGATAAGGAAATAGTAATAATTCAAACAGATTTATTTTCGTATTACATTCGCTGATAATGTTTTGGGCCCGACCATTGAGATTTACAAGTATGTGATCTGAAATTATTATGACTAGCTTAATTTGAGCTCTACAAGACTTTAATGTTCAATATAAAGTTGAAAAGTTAGCTTAAAGATAAGAAAGGTAGAAAGGTAGAGACAAAAGAATGGCAAATAAAAAGATAGCGAGAAAGAGAAAAATAGAAAGAAAGAGAGAGAGAGCGACAAATGTACATATATAATAAGAGCATGATTGGAATAAGAAATCAACGGGGCAACAGTTTTTAGCACTAATCGATAATTGCAGCAGCATATTGTTATCGTTATCACTATTTGTACACAGAGAAAAAAAATCTGTTCCAATATTAAGCTCGAGTGAACTCGAATTAAGTATTTTTGATACTTAAAATTAATACTTGATAAAAGTACGAAGTACTGAAAATAAGTATTAAAATTCTTTAACTATTTACCAACAGTCTTGATATAAAAACAAAGAATCTTGAATTAAGTAAAACTCCTAAATTACTAGATATGAGTACAAAAATGCTTAATTTAAGATCGGGACTAGGCTCGGCTCACAGTTCGTCAAATCTTGAATTCATTAAGTTCATTAATTCTAATATTATTTTTGTGTTTGCTTGCTTAGAATTCTCAACTAGTTCATGCTTTCCTGCAATGCAACTCAAGACGATGACACAATAATTGCTGTAATTAGTCTTTACTTGCTATCATACTAACTGAAAGCTTTTAACACCCACGCTTATGATTTATATAATCAGGTAGCGTGAGGTAATAAATATTTAAAGAAAATTTCATACATGCATATCAATCAAGTATACACGATTTTGATTTAAATCTGCAATATACTTAAATTAGGTATCATATTCATATTTTAACATATATTTTTGTACTCAGTTTCAGAATGTTAAAAACTTCGATCAAGTTTGAAATGTACTTAAGTCAAGTACATTTTAAAGTTAATTTAAGTTTAAAAATACTAAAATACTTCAATTTCGTTCTTAAAATATCGTACTTGAATTGAGATCGAAATCCTCGATTTCAGTATTTTCATTCTTAGTGAGATATCAAGTTCGAAAAGTGGCGTTTTAAGTACGAAATACTTGATTTTTTCCCTCTGTGTATTGGTATCGGGTTATTAGTTTCAAACTGAGGTGGTAACTGGTCTATCTACTAGTTGATATATGTATTTATAATGCTATTGAAGCTACTGCTGCTGCTGTTACATATTTGCTGCCTCAATTGTCAGTTGTCGTTGTCACACTCACCATTTCCATTGAAGATGGTAAATAACTTGTATTTATCATCCACAGCCGCATCTAACGGTGTTGTTGTGGTCATTGTTGATAATTGTTGTTGGTATGTTGGTGGCGTGGAGTATAATGAGGACGACGTTGATGATGTGTTATTGTTGTTATTGGTGTTGTAGTTGTTGTTGTTGTTGATCGAATTGTTGATATTGATGGTTGTGGACAATGGCGGCAACACCCCATCATCAGCCCCAATATCGGCGGCTTCATTGTGGGCGGCATAGGAGGAAAGTCGTCGCACATTCAGCGGTGAGAGCGAAGTTTTCTGTCGCTGCTTCAGCTCATTTGGTATGGATAGACTGGGATTGTGGGATTGTGTGTTGCCTATGTTGTGTTGGATTGTGTGGTCTGTTTGGTCTGTGTGGTCAGTGTGGTCAGTATTGTTTGCTGTTGGGTTGTGCGGTTCGTTTGTCTGCGACATTTTTGCATTAGTTCGGATTTTTGTGTGAGCGTGTTTGTGTGGGTGTGGGTGTAAGTGCGAGTTTGTTTTGGAATGACTTTAAAAGTGCCCAGCCAGCAGCTAAGGTTAAAGTCAATTATGCAGCTGTGTTTTCAATATGAGTATTCTCAGTTGCACAGTTGCAAATTTATTAAGTTAACTACAATTGAAACTAAACACTTGCTTAAAAAAAAATAAATTTTATTTAAAACAGTTGCAACTTATAAAGGTGCAATAATATATTATTTATATATGCGTATATCTATTAAGGGTTTTCTTGTTAATTTTTATTTTTTTGCTTAATTATGCTCTATTAATGATTTGGCATATTTTGCAAGTGCAAAAGTTGATTTTTATTTAAGGTTCTCAGAGTTGGAACTATCACTGAACAGAATCGAAAATCGAAATATCACACAATAATTGATTGACTTCCTTGCAAATTTCAATAAATTAATTAATAACTTAGATGTATGTGAGTTTTAGTTTAAATACTTCTTTTAAGTTGTTAAGAAAGTGTGTGAAGAATACAAATTGAATAAAAATGTTATTGAAAGAACCAGAATTGTTTGGATTACATTGTATGTGTGTTGTAGAGTGGGTGTGTGCGTGGTGTGTGTGTGTGTGTGGTGTGTGTAGTATGGTGTAATAAGTCCTGTGTCCAGTTCGTTGTTATGTGTCCTGTTCTTCGAGGCGGGTGGGGGATGGCGGGTTGAGTTGTTTGGGGAGCAGAGAGGACAGAGCTTTAGTCACCGGACCGTTGATATGGCTGCAAGCAACAACATAACGTACATATTGTTGATCTTGTTGTATTTGTGTTTGTATTTGAAAGTTTTTAGAATTCTTAACTAAAAATAACACACTTCTGTTTATCAATGGAAATCAATGGAAAAATCAAAATACATATAATTGAAAAATATTGTTAAGCCATAAAGATGTCATTTATTACACAAAACTGACCCCCTTCCTAAAAAGATTGAGTTCGAAAAACCAATAAATGCATATATCTATCTATAATATTATGTTAACTTGATTGTTAAACAGTTGATATTAATAATAAAGTCAACTTAATTTAGACTCTTTATAAATTAATCATTTTTAAATTAATTGTAAGTAAGAGAAAGTAAATTGAAAATGCCCCTGCAGATTAATTCAGTAACAGCTTTATACAATATTCGATTTTTATATTTTATTCATTTAAATTACGATAAATGCATTGTTTTACCAATTGCAAAACAATAAAAAGGTTTTCCACATTTTTCGTCATAGCTGCAGCCTTACGTAAGTACTGAGATTTATTTACTCCTACATTATGCTTGAAAATCAACAGAAATGGGGGGGAAAAAAAAACACTTAAGCTTCTAACGGTAAAACTTTTGCCTTTGATTCTGCGCTGCAAAAGCATCCTGCACTTCCGTCTTTCGAAATTGTTTCTCTTTTATAACATACTTAATACTTGTATGTGTATGAATGTCTTTTACCATCTGGTCATTTGATTTCTTTTATTTATTGACTTATTTATATATATATTTGATTTTATTTATCTTCAGTTTTTGATTGGAAGTAGGGACCTGTTTGCATCCAAGCGAGTTTAGCAGCCCACGCATTTTGCATTTGCATTAATGAAAACATTTAACAGCGCATTGAAAAGCAACCAGTTTCGGCCATCCAAAAACTGTGCTAAAAAGAAAAACCTGCAGCTGCAATAGCCAAGCCAAATAAACAATCTTGCAGCCAGCGAGCCAAAAGACCATCTGCGACAATGTGGCTCCAAATAATCCTACAAATTGAAACGACAAGAGACTATTGCCAAGCAATGGCAATTTAGCGTGTGTCGATTTCAAGTTTATGGACTTTTGACAGGTTATCTGATCTGATTAGATTTCCGAGACCCAACAATCATTGTTTCCACTGTTGTTGCGACAACAAAGTCCGCTATTTATAGCATCAAGTCAGCTGGTCAGCAAATCTTTCAACTTATCAAGGTAATCGGTAACTCGGTCACACGACATACGCGCATCGCAAATCCACGGTAATAAATAAATAATAATTAAATCCATACATCAACGCAGAATGCAAGGAGCACAAACATATCAACGTGATCGCTCCCAAATATCAAATTTTATGATTATACCAAAGATTGTACAAGTTTATGGATCGATCTAAGCGATTGTAAAAATCTTGAAGAGTTGCTTAAAAGACTGAGATTTCATTTACTTTTTTAAGACCAATAGTAAATAATCACATATTAAAGCCATAATTTAAGGAAGCACGTGTAAAAGTACTAGTCTTTCAAAAAAAATAATATAATATTCTTATCAGTGTAAAGCTTATTTCTAATCGCTTTATTTACGGTACACAAAAAAAAACACTTTAGCTTAATTTCAATGGAAAGTGTCAACATGTGCGAATTCTTTCAATAAAAATAATAATGCACTCCAGATTGTTAAACGTTTCCTCAAACTATGGGCACATAAAGTAAACAACAACTCGGAAGAAGTACTGATAGAGGCGGTCATTAGTCATTGCCTTGTGTATGGAGTGCCGAAATTGGTTTTCAAAACAAAAAAACCCGTGGAAAAACCTACAACCGCATAACAGCTTGAATGAAATTACTTAACAAAATTTTAAAAATGTAGACGATTACGAATCGATAAGTTAAGCAATGAGATGTCGGAATGACATAATTTGATTGAGGTTCTATTTAACTCTGTGTGCAATTAATCGAAATTTTCATTGTCGAAAAGTAGCAATCTTTATATAAATATACAAATTGTATAAAATACATCAGATCTCTTGAGCGATAATATATTATTTAAGTACCGTAAATAATGATTTTTTTTTATTTTTAAATAAAAAAAACACCGACTTATAATTGTCCTAGAAAAAAATTATTTACACCAAACACATTATAATTTTGGATTATATCTGTGCATTTTCGCCATGATTTTATAATTTTGTATTTTTGACGATTTTTTTCAATGATAATTATTAGTTTTGAGCAATTTAATAAAACTTACACCATAATCATTATTTTTGATAAAAAAAAAAAATTAATCAAAACCAATAATTATTTCTGATAACAAAAAATAAAAAAAAATCAAAAATGGCATTTTTTTCGCTCAAAATAAAGCTCAACAGTAATTTACGGATTCTGTGATACTGTCATGTATCAAACTACGAATTTAAATATAATCATTACCAAGTAATTTTTATAATATAACTTATAATGATTACGGTCCCTGATATTATTAAAATATTTGGATTTAAGTGTGTGCGTCGTCCCATTTACAGCTAAAATCGTTTCGCCCTTCTTATCTCTCAAGCCGTTTTGTCGTAGACACTGAAATTGGCAACAGTATAGTGGCAGGCCCTGAGAGACGGGACATTTAGTCAGTCAGGCCATTCACAGTGTTTTTAAGTGCTTCTGATAGAGTTTAGTTTCATCATTATTTTCTGATATCTGCGATAACAATTGCCTCAAAGATCAAGTAGTTACTGTTATTGTTATTGTCTTTCTCGTATTGATATTTATTTTGATTATTTTGCTGAACACAAATTTTGTTTGTACGCTGGCTCAAGCATTACATATAAACCACATCGATCGACTAGTCATTTGTTGAAGACAGCTGAAACGACAACAATTTAACTAAATGATGGCAACTTTAATGTCGCCACGTTCAAGTTCAAAGTCATCGGATTGTAAACACGTTAAGCGTTATGCGGGGGAGCAACTCACACTAGCTAGTGACAAATTGACAAATTGAAAAATTGAGAAACGGACTCACAGTCAAACTGTATTACGAGTAATTTAAATAAATGTCGTTGGCCAGCCACGTTTTTTTACAATTGCTTTTACTGTTGCTCTTGCTATTGTTGCTAAACTAAATGTTGCTCTCTTAATTGTCACATAATTAAGCTGATTTAGATTCGATTTTCAATGCGGAACTTTTGACGATGACTACATAAATTGTGTAATTTTTTTCTTTTAAATTAAACGCGCTTTTACATACAACTGCAGCTCATTCACCGTCAGCACTGCAGTGCCTCCTATAGATAAATTCACGTATATATATGTAGCACATTTATGTACTTCACAACTGTCATAACTCAGAAAAAGGAATTATAGGAAAAAAGTGCTTGAAGTTTTCAATTTATTTCCACCTTGCAGTAAAAACGAAAATTCAATACAAGTTCTTCGCATGAATTTAAGCATATTTCTGTATCATAAGCTTAAAAACTTTTACTTTTTTTGTTTTGACTGTATTGAAGTAAGTAAGGGATATGTGCGTGTACTGGTGATGTGTATCCAAACTGAACATCAAGTTAAAAATTGAATTTTAAGCATCACCAATAAAAGTAATGAGTTTTTGATTTATTAGAGAAATTCTACAGATTCATCGATTTTCATTACAAGAAAAATGTTCCTTTTCATTCTTGGGTATAAATATGGATATTTTTGAGGACTCAGTAAAATATTCACTTTCGCTTTTGTGGTCGAGCCAGTGATGTTTCGATGTAGTTTTATATCACTTCTTTCACAATTTAAAAATTTGGCAAGTAAGCTCTAATAAAAATAATTTACAGCCAACACTCATTCTAAAGTCATAAACGATAGCAAAGTGAACACATGAAAATTTTTACGCCAAGCAAAATAAGTAGTTAAAACACGAAGAATCTTCAAATAATTTAATTTTAAGCTCAATGTGTAGTTTTTATTTAGATCAATGTAATAGACACTTATATGCAAAATTTTTGAAAACATTGGTGGTGCTATTTGTATGTAGATAGTGTATCTTATATTTTAATAGCTACAGGTTATGGAGGCCCTAAAAAATGACTCTTTTCCCTAATGGATTTGTTATGCGTATTGTTAATTGCATCCATTTGTTAAATTTGTCATTTTATTGTTTTATCTATTCATTTGCTTGTCTTTTTATTGCCTGTCTGTTTAATTGATTGCCGAAATACCAAAAGCTCTGTTGATGGTTTGTCGGTTTTGATGTTTTGGGAATTTAATTTTAGATCGCAACTTTAATGATGTGATTGTAATTCTTTGATTTATGTAAGTGTAAATAATCGATGCCTGTTACAAAAAAACTTGCACAATTCGATAGTCAACCACATAGTCATCTTTAATGGGTGCAAGGAATTAAAATAGGGAGTAACGATTAAGTTAATTAGAAGAACACAATAACTGGCAATTATTTATTGTGATTATTATAAACAAATCTAAGATCGTATCAGGCCAGGCCCCATAATTATTATACGAGCACTTAATAAACCATATGCACAAACGAATTCAAGTATACAAATATATGAATATACGTAATAAATTAGTCGCACATTGGAACTCTTTTTTTTTTTTGGCACATTAGATTTTAAATTGTTGAGATTTGATCACATTCAGTACGTCAATTCATATCAGAAGAAACACTGGTAACACCTGCGTTCTTGATAAGATTACAAATGATCGCAAATGGTAAATGGCAAACGCAGACTCAGATTGACGCCAAGGAATCGCAGGCAAAACATTTCCTGATAAGGCAAAGGAAATCATCAAAAAAACATTTGCTTCTTTTTCATCTTTAGAATTTAAACCAACCCATTTTTATTATGTTTTTTTTTTATTTGTAACTTTTCTTTGAAATAGAAGCAGTAGATGCTGCGAGGGCATAGGAAGAGTAAGGAAAATACGCGTAGTAATCTTTATAAGATCAATAAGCGTAGATAAGAGTTTCACTACAAGGGTGGAGGATACAAGGGCAAATAACAATTATAGTAGACAGCCTCTTAAAAGTTTTTGTTTTACCATGTTTATCTGCATTAAACGAGTATATAACACTTTTCACTTGTTATCAGCTCAAACCTATAGGCACTTTGAAAATATTCATGCCTCTTGGATAAACCTTCGCGAACCGCGTAAGCTCCCGATATTAAATGTGACAACTGTCGCCGTTTAATGGGCTGCACAATCCGCAGGCCGGACTACGGACTATCCCCAGGAAACCCGACGACGAACTGTTGACGTTAATTTGCAAAACGTGAACAATATGTGCGCTGCCTGTTAATTTCTATTTATTTTTATTTATTGTGATTAAGTCGCCGTTGTCGTCTTGATAATATCGCCTATATTCTAGGCACTATTAACACATGTGTACATACATACATATCTTATATATGTGTTTGTGACCATATATGTTTCAAGTTCCCAGGCTTTTAATTAAACGATTTGGTTTGCATTCCCAATGTTTCAGTTATGTTCTGTGTTGTGTCGACATGAACCAATTTGTTACTTTTGTTTTAGAATTATCTTAAATTGCACAAATTAAACAAGCAAAAAATGCACATTATGTAAATATTCCCAAACCGTTTTGTACAAGTATATCAAATAATGACATTTATACTTACATATAAATTAAAAAAAGTATTTAAAAAACTTATTTGACTTAGTTTTATAGCTTTGAATTATACTAGACTGCCAGTATTTTTAGTATATACTAAGAACGAAGGTTAAGCGTCAATTATTTGAAGTGTTTCAAGCGTCACATATCGTTTGCTTGAATTAAGTTGCCAACTTAGAGCCAGCTAAAGAAGTTTCCTTTCGTGTTATACTCAGCAATAAAATATTGTTAGAGCTTTTGCATTAATTAAGCATCTATCTAATGCATATATGTGACGAACCAACGAACTTGCACTCAAAGCAATCATCGAAATTTATTTATAGATATATTTGGCTCGCTTTGCTATCAGACAGCTCTGCTGATGCTGTTCACGAGTTGGGGATTAAAACGTGCGGCGAACATGTCGGCTACGTAATGCAGCATTTCATTGAGATAAACCTGCACATATGCAAATGAGAAATAGTGCAAACACGTGAAGCGGCAAAATGTGGTCATCTCGATT